>SEYY01000269.1:42500-45000 GCA_009176605.1 Armadillidium nasatum
TATATATATATATATATATATATATATATATATATATATATATATATATATATTAATCTGGGGTCAGAGAGTTGGAAAGAGAAAGAATGAGACTGTTGAAAGGCGTGTCTTAAGGGCTCTCCTCAGGGGAGAAGATATGCGACTGAAGAATTCTGAATAGTGATGTTCGCTGTAATCGCGACAGTATAAAGAGAGTGACACAACAGTTCAACGACCAGAAAGAAACTGGTTAGGGAGAGGGAAAGATTTAGTAAGGCGAGAAGCCCTAGGTTCAACTTTCTCTGGAAGAGCTATATATATGTGGAACTTCCTCAGAAACGTCAAGAATATTAAGTGCAGAATAAGGTTTGCCTTTGTATTTTAGAAGATATCATAGTTGTATGGAAGGTTTTGTCGAGTAGAGAGATGGAAGAATTGAATTTTTGGGGCATTGAAAACGATCATGTTTTCTCTGCCTCAAATTTGAAATACGAGAAAGATCAGAGGTCAGTAGCTCCAAGGCAACCCTCCTAGAGTCAATTAACTGCTGTTGTCAAGAGGGTCTTTAAAATTGAACTTATCATCTAGCATGATATTACCTACTCTCTCTCTCTGTCTGTCTGTCTGTCTGTCTCTGTCTCTCTTTATCTTTCTCTCTCTCTCTCTCTCTCTCTCTCTCTCTCTCTCTCTCTCTCTCTCTCTCTCTCTCTCTCTCTCTCTCTCTCTCTCTCTCCAGTCTCTTTCTACTGCCTCACTCTACTTATACTTTCGTAATTAGAATGAACACTGTTTCCCGATTTCTTTATAGTGTTTTTATCCGCCTCCGTTGAGGTGATGAACTTACTGAACTCCTCTTTTAACATAGTTTCATTCATTCCGTGTCCAGCTCTTGATCTCAGACTTGATTATACTATGTTCAATCTTACACGTACTCCGCTGGTAAAGCCTTAAACACTTTTTTTTTACCACCAGAGAATATATATATATATATATATATATATATATATATATATATATATATATATATATATATATATATATATATATATATATATATATATATATATATATATATATATATATATATATATATATATATATATATATTCTTGTGCAGGGATCAAAAATACAAAAAAAGGAAAATTGAAAATAAAAAAAACCCTAATTTTTATATCAGTTAAGTAAAAGACTAAAAATTAGCGATATGTGTATAAAAGTTCCTTTAAGTGCAGAAAAGTACCGTTATGCGCATAAAAGTACCGTTGCGTATATAAAAGAACCGTTATGTGCATAAAAGTGCCGTTATGTGTATAAAAGTGTCGTTATGTGTATAAAAGAACCGTTTTGTGCTGTGCATAAAAGTGCCGTTACGTATATAAAAGAACCATTATGTGCATAAAAGTACCGTCATGTGTATAAAAGTGTCGTTATATGTATAAAAGTGCCGATATATTTATAAAAATGCCGTTTTGTGCATAAAAGTGTCATTATCTGCATAAAAGTGCTGTGATGTGTATAAAAGTACCGTTATGTGCATAAAAGTACCGTTATGTGTATAAAAGTGCCCTAATGTGTATAAAATTGCCATTATGTGCATAAAAATTCCGTTATGTGTATAAAAGTGTCATTATGTGCATAGAAATATCGTTATGTGTATAAAAGTACCACTATGTGTATACTGACCAATAAATGTATTCCAATTATACATAAAACTCTGGAAAACATGTCATTCAGAGATTTTAGTATTAAAAATTCTTTTTATGATAATTTATATGCAAAAGGAATTTTTTTTCCCTAAATTTTATCAATTAAATTGAACCACCTACTACCCACTTTTTCTAGGTAATTTTTCCAAATAACATTGAATTTTTTATTTATTACTTAGAGGGTACTATGCGCCTCGTGTTAGCTTTGAATTTACGTCTGGTAAATATAGGTTTCGTTTTCAAAATATTTGATTTGTCATTAGGATTTAATAAATCAATTTTGAATAAGTTTTTTTCAGGTTTAGGGTTTAATAAATTGATTTTGAATAAGTTTTCAGGGTTTATCATTTATTGAAATTGATTTTTACTTTGATTTCTCCAGTCGGAGATTGTATAATAAAACATATTCTCAGTTTCCTTCTTTGAGTTACAAATAAATGTCAGGTTATGGAAAGCTTCGAGTGCATATATATATATATATATATATATATATATATATATATATATATATATATATATATATATATATATATATATAATATATATATATATATATATATATATATATATATATTAGGGATGGAGTGAAGTATCGGTATATTTTTAGGTATCGGTATCGGTATTGGTATCGGTCTTTTCAGTATCGGTATCGGTATCGGGAAAAAATTTTGTATAGGAGTAAAGTATCGGGTATCGGGTATCGGGTATCGGTATTTTTAGGTATCGGTATTGTATCGGTATCGGTAAGTATCGGTTTTTTTTAGGTATCGGTATCGGTATTTTTAGGTATCGGTATCGTATCGGTAAAAATTTTT
>SEYY01000269.1:60000-65000 GCA_009176605.1 Armadillidium nasatum
TTATTATTATTATTATTATTATTATTATTATTATTATTATTATTATTATTATTATTATTATTATTATTATTATTATTATTATTATTTTTATTATTATTATTATTATTATTATTATTATTATTATTATTATTATTATTATTATTATTATTATTATTATTATTATTATTATTATTATTATTATTATTATTATTATTATTATTACATTTACAGAAAGGTAGTGACCAAAAAGAACTTTTATGAACTGATGGATGCCTTACCAACCAAAAGAAGTCATTCCTTAATACATGTCCTTTGGATAGTTCTTGATGCAGATAATTCCAACGTCATCGGTATTGTAGTAATAGTAATAGTAATAATATTGAAAATAATAAAATGCTAATAGTAATAATGATAACTTTATTATTAGTAATAGAATTAGTATTATTTCTAATAATAAAGATAATAATAATAATGAAATAATAAAAATAATAATAATAATAATAATAATAATAATAATAATAATAATAATAATAATAATACTATGAAATATCATCTTTAAACTTTCTTACCAACACTCATATGATGTTAATTTTTTATTTAAGAGTTAATTAATGATATTAATTTTAAGAAATTTGCAAAAAGAAATTTTAATTTATTTTTTTATATTTCTTGTTTTTTCTCTTTCTTTCTTGTTGACTCTTTCTCTTTCTCTACTACATTATTCTGCATATCATTTTTAATATCATTTTATCTTTTTCTTTCAGATCATGTTTTGTTTCATTAATTTTATTTCTATATCTTCGTTTCTTTCTTTACCTCGTTGATTAATTTCCATCTTGTCGCGTTTCCCTCTCTCTCTCTCTCTCTCTCTCTCTCTCTCTCACTCTCCATTATCATTTACTTTCCATCCTGCCGCCTTTTCTCTCTCTCTATCTCTCCATTATCACTTGCTTACCATTTTACCGCGTTTGTTTTCTCTCTCTCTCTCTCTCTTATCATTTGCTTTCCATTCTGCCACATTTTCTCTCTCTCCATTATCATTTGCTCTCCATCTTGCCACGTTTCTTTTCTCTATCTCTCTTCATTTTCATTTGTTTTTCATCTTGCCGCGTTTCCTCTTTCACTCTCTCCATTATCATGTGCTTTCCATCATGCCGTGTCTCGTCTCTCTTCATTTCTCTCCATTATTATTTTCTGTTTTTAATTATAAATCTATTTCAGGAAGAAAAGATTTTCTGAAGCTCGCAGATTTACTCAACGTTGAAGTTATGGAAGTTACGCATAATGATTGTTTTTGCGTTAAACATTTCCCTTTCATTTATAATTCAAATTATTCTGTCCAAATTCAGAAAGTTGTTAAAAGCAGGCAAGTTAATTTTAGTGTCTTTTGAGGTAAATCAATTATATATATACTATAGTAGATATATTATAGATACAGAAGATATATAATAGTAGATAATATATAACAGATATAGCAGATATAAAGTAAATATAAAGTTGATAAAGTAGTTATATAGTAGATAAATTTATAGTAGATATAGTAGATGTACTGTAGATTAATGGTAGATATGTAGGATATATATTGTAGATTTATTCTAGATACATAATAAATATAACTCACGCACCAGGAATATTTTACAATGATTATTAATTAAATACTCTATTTATAAAACTTTTTTCTGGATATTTCTTGGGCTTTGGTTATAACACTCAGCTGTTATTATACACTGTAAAAATATTTCAACGAATGTTTTTTTTTTTTGTTTACTGAAAAATTGAAAAAAAAACTATCTTTAATTTTTTAAACTCTATGACAAAACCATATTTCTACAATCAGATTAATGGTCAACATGACCCATTTTGTGTATTGTGTCGTTTCTTCCTTTTGTTTACCTAAAAATTAATGAAAGTTTTTTTCTCTCCAGATATTTTCGTTATTTTTATGATTTACTAACGATTGCCAATGCAATTGTCATCGGAATTTCATCGCCTACGTCCAAATGGGACGACACAGCTGAGTGGATCTTTCTTACATTGTTTATGATGGAAATCATTCTTAAATTTTATACTTATGGAATAAGGAAATTTTTTTCTCATCAGTGGAATATGTAAGTCTTCTTCATTTATGGTTTTTGGGAGGTTGGAAGAAGAGGGGGATGCTTTTAAGGTAAACTCTAATGGAATGTAAAATAATGTCTAGTACTACATATTCAAAAGGTAGTTTCTATATTTTAAAGGGAAATAATGAAGGTTTTTGAAAGAAAAATTTGGAAAATATTTATTCATTTTATTTTTTTTTTTTTTCATTGTTTTATTATAAATTTTACTGTAAGCACAGTTCGGCGAGTAAACTTTAATAATAATAATAATAATAATAATAATAATAATAATAATAATAATAATAATAATAATAATAATAATAATAATAATAATAAAAACAAATTTGATAAATAATATTTACAACAATAATAAAAATAATAATTATTATAAATAAAAATTAATTTTGTAGTGTCAATATCTAGTATATATATATTTTTGGTATGTGCCTCTTTTAAACACGTTCAAATACTGAAAATAAACCCGTATGCGCAGAATTTAATTTTAAAAATTATTAAATCTAAACTTTAAAAAAAATAAGATCTTAAAAATTTAAAATTTCTTTATTTCTTTCTGACTGAGGCTTGAAAATTACATGTCAGATTACATTTGCTGTCTTTTTAATACTAATCCGATCTGTATGAAACTCACATGGAATATAGAATTGGGCTAGTTAAAAAACTATAATTGAGCTAGTTACATACCTATAATTGGGTTAGTTACATACCTATAATTGGGCTAGTTACACACCATAAATATGGTTAGTTACACACCTATAATTGGGCTAGTTACACACCTTAAATATGGCTAGTTACACAACTATAATTGTGCTAGTTACACAGCTTTAATGGGGCTAATTACACTACTATAATTGTGCTAGTTACACAACTATAATTGGGTTAGTTGCACAACTATAACTTTATGTATTTTCTGTATACCTAGCATTTTTTATTTTACTTTTTGTTGAAATTGGGTATCACATACCCAAAAAACTAAATGGTTATTTATACATAAAGCTCTGATAAAGTGTATATCCTATAATATTATATCCTATTTTGATCCTATCTGAAAATTACGTTTTGATTGAAAGAATAAAAAACTAGAACAAGTTCTATGTTATAACAATTTATTTTAAAAAATTAGACAAGTTCAGATGTGTTTATCTTGTACCGTGGCGTGACGGTATAAAGCTGACTTACATGTTAGAGAGTGTTGGTTTGAAACCGCTTATACGAATCCTAGGTATAATTTACCTTTTGAAAAGTCCTCTCCTCGAAGAAAGCAATGCTCGTGAGATGTGAACTTTAAAAAAAAAAAAAAAAAAAAAAAAAAAAAAAAAAAAAAAAAAAAAAAAAAAAATATATATATATATATATAATATATATATATATATATATATATATATATAAAAAGAGTATAAATTAGCAGTTTGTTAAATTTTAGAGGAGGCTTTAACCTATTCTTTTTACTTAGAATTAAATTTTTATCTCGTAGTAAATTGTTTTCGAGATATTTAGCATTTGACCTTAAATTGAGAATACAAAACTCATGGTTGAAGATACATAAAAAGACTCTAAATTTACTTTCTAGAGCTCTTCAAATTTAACCTTTATGTGAAAATATGATGTAGATCTGATAACAAATAAACTATTTTAAAATTACGTAGTAAATTTTTTTTCGAGATACTAGGATAGGACTCAAATTTGACTTTAAATTTGGAAAACAAAACACATGGCTGAGAATACAATAAAAGGACTAAATTTACTTTCTAGAGCTCTTCAAATTTATTTTAGGTGAAAATTTGATATAGATCTATTAACAAATAATAAACTATTTTAAAGTTACTAAGTAAATTATTTTCGATATAATAGGACTCAAATTTCGCTTTAAATTGGGAATTCAGCACAAATAGTTGAAGATGCATGAAGAAACTCTAACTCAATGTTCTAGAGCTCCTCAATTAAGTATATTGGCGAAAATTTAAAGCAGATCTGATGAAATTAATAAACCATATTGACAATTCTCTACTTTTTACAACTTCTATTTTTTCCTTCAATAATTGAAACTTTCACATATGCAGAATTATTAAGAAATGAAAGAAATATTTTTAAAAAAGTGTTTTTTCCATTAATTTTTTCATTAGAAAACCGTATATTTATAAACGAAGATAATCTTCAAAATAATGATAAAAAAAATTAAGTGATTTTTTGCAACTTTAACAAAATAATAATAATAATAATAATAATAATAATAATAATAATAATAATAATAATAATAATAATAATAATAATAATAATAATAATAATAATAATAATAATAATAATAATAATAATAATAATAATAAATTATTTCATTGATTTTTTTATCAATTTATTTATTTGTATTTTAATTATTTTTTTATAGATTTGACTTTTTTGTCATTGGTTCAGCATTCTTTCTCGGAATTATCACAGAAATCCTAAGAGGAGGTCTGTATATATATATATATATATATATATATATATATATATATATATATATATATATATATATATATATATATATATATATATATATATATATATATATATATATATATATATATATATATATATATAGTAGTAAGTGGGGCGACCTAAGAGATTGCAAATGATGCAATCTATATTGATTTGCAAAATTGCAATATTGGAAACTTAGTAGGCATCATTCCAAACGTTGAAAGGTCAGGCTTTTTCTTGGGCGATTTTTTATGATATGCTGTTTTTTATGGTTAATCTCAAAACCGGAAGTTAAAAAAGGTGAGGAAGTGTTTAAGAAAGGGAGGTAGGGGTTAAGAAAGAGGAAATAAGGAAGAAATAAGAAAGAGGAAATAAGAGTAATATAGAAGAATATGAGTAATAGAGAATAATAAAGAGATAATAGAGAAGAATTTATTTTTTTGGTCC
>SEYY01000269.1:70000-82500 GCA_009176605.1 Armadillidium nasatum
ATTTTACTAATATTCATTTCTTAGTAAAATCATAGATATGCAATAATTTTATCAGTCATAATGAGGATTAAAATATGGTACTTTAGATTTTGCAAAGGTTTATTTCTTTGAAAGCCAAAGAATTTATATGACAAAAAAAAAAAAAAAAAAAAAAAAAAAAACAAAATGAATCAAATTTTAAGACGATAGTTCTTGTACATTCCATCATCTACATTTCATTACTATACCCTGTAGATATGTATATATTTGTATTAAATATATCTACAATAACTGAATATATGCTTGTGTGAATTTTGAGATTCTTGTATTTGATGCTAATGTATATATATTTTATTTATTTTTTTAAAGCATTTTCACAGCATTTGTTTTAGAAGCTTTCATTCTGGAATATTTTGCTCGTCAAAGTGATCTTGAAACAGAAGTTGAAAGAAAAATTCACGAAATTGGTTTAAGTACTAGAAGGTACTTAATAATAATAATAATAATAATAATAATAATAATAATAATAATAATAATAATAATAATAATAATAATAATAATATTATTATTATTATTATTATTATTATTATTATTATTATTATTATTATTATTATTATTATTATTATAATTATAATTAAAATTATTATTATTATTATTATTATTTTTATTTTTATTATATTATTATTATTAACGCTACATTGTTATTTAGTCAAGTAAAATAGAATTTACATTTGAATTGCATGTTACATTTGTTACATATCATATTGGGCACACCCTTACTCCATATGAATTTGACTTCTGATTTTAAATCCTTCATAGGAAGCAATGAAGAAAAAATAACAATTATATCCGAAAAAATATATGATTTAAATTGAGACGTAAAGTTAATTTAAAACACTATAATAGATCTTAAATAGTAATTAAATTCAAAATTTTTTTTTCTTTTAAAATAGTGAAAAAATTCGTCGCCAGTCTATGGCAGTGAGCTTCCAAGATCTGATGATTGATGAAGAAGATTTCGATAGTTCGGATGAAGATGAAGATAACAAAGGAGTAATGGAAATGAAAGAGATGGGATATGGAAATAACGTTCGAAGGGAGTCGGTATATGCTGACAGATCGATGGATACCCAAGTTCGATTCGTTATATCTAAAAGTAAGTAAAAATTATTGAAACAAAAATTAATCTCTACTTGTTTCATTCATTTTTCTGCAAGAATGAAGAAGCAGATTGAAATTAATTTTTGTTGAAATAATTACTATATTTTTTTATTATTTGTAAATTAATTTCAATCTTTTTGTTCATTAATTTTTTTGTATGAATGAAGAAACAAATTTAAATTAATTTTTGTTCCAATAATAAGTTATTTTTATTGTTATTTTTCTGCAAGTTTATCTTTTTTTTTGTTTTTTATTTAAAATTCTACGGCACTTTATAATGCCTATATTTTACTCATTATTTCATTATTTATATTGGCAAAGATTGTGCTTATTTTTTTATTTATTTATCCGCCAATCGGAGTAACATACATTTGGAAAAAAAAAGAGTTAAATGAATGTTAATTCCTTTACAATGACTAAATCTTCCTTTTTTAAAGTTCTTTGTCTCCTTAAAGTTGCTGACTGTCAAATGAGATATAGGAAACACAACCAGATTTATGATAACAGTTTTAACAACTCCTATGCTATTTTGTTCCTTATTACATTTTCAAATGTAATCTACTGGTTGTCTGCAACACTTTGACTTACAAATTCTGAAATGCTTTTATCAGAAATTTTAAAAGAGGTTAGATTTAGAAACTTTTCTTCCTTTTGTTATGAGCACCTTTTAGGCCATGAGTATTCTTCTCCAGAGATCCTATAAAAATTTATGTTACATCAGATTTAGAAAAAATGTTGAGAAACCATTAAGTTTGCCAGAAAACTAAATTTGATAAAAATGCAGGCAGTGGAATAGAAAGTTTTTTTTTTCTCATTAAGAAGAGTAATTAGGATTTGATGAAGGAATATTCATAAGCAAGGATAACATCAATTATTCTTTTCTCTATGATTTTATTTTTACATAATTTATGCAAATTGAAATAATTTAAATAATATGATTTAAATAAATTTAAAAAAAATAAATAATTTCGTTGTTTTTATTTGTTAAATGTTTTAGATTACTGTGGAATTTTTACTTACTCAATCTTCTTTCTTCTGTACCATATTTCAATTTTCTTAGTCTCGTGTTAGGTTGTCTTATATGATGCAGGAAACTGGCAAGTTCTTCAATGTTTCACGAAAGTAGGAAAAACCAGTGACTAGAGTATTCTTCATGAAATATATTTTAAATCATGATGTTCTCTCTTCTCTTACAGAAGTAAAAAGCGTGGAGGTATTGCTTCAAAAAATGTTCGAGAAAGAATTGTCCGATGAACTTTGTGAAGAAGAGCTGCATAAATGGATTTCTGAAGAAGAGTTTGATAAAAGGAGGAGGAAGAGTATATGGGCAATGTAAAAATCATTTACTATTGTATAAAAATATTAACTCATTAAATGTTACTGGAACCGATTTAATATTTTTGAATTTATTTTCAAATCAGTTTATTGACTTTTTTTTAAAAAAAGTTTCTTGAAATGAGTAGCCTATCATGAGGTAGGAAAATATTCAATTTGCTTGTATTATTTATTCCTTTACTTCAATTCCTAAACCTATTTATTTGTTAGCAATTCTTTCAATTATATTTATTATATTAAAAGTTTTTTTTTCTTTAGTTTTATTTAAATATCTAGAGCGAAGATCTGTTTAGTTTCTGACATCTGTTTTTTCATCCGAATTTGTACGCCGATTATCAATATTGCACTCCTTTTTCTATCTCATTAATTTTTTGTGATATAACATTCTGTAAATATGAACGCAGATTTGGTAAAATAAATATTTTTACATCACTACCTTTGTAAGATGTATATATATATATATTAATATACTTCAAAGACTTTAAAAAGGCAAAAGTTAGCCCTTATGACAAATTAATTAAACTAGGAATGAAAATGATACTTGTATATTAATATTTCTAAAATGAAAATTAAAAAGTAAGTTACGTTCAGCAAAGAATAATATTTTATATTCGATTAACTCTAAGTTTATTTTTCTCTTTAAAATTGTATCTTTTTGAAATACGTTTACAAGATTTAAACGGTTTCGTTGGTGTTCAGTTTAAAAAGTAGATATTTGGGAATTAATTAATATCTTGAGAAGTCAACCATTTTAAAGTAGTGTAGTCGAGAAATTTTATTCTGGTATCTTTAACGAACAAGTACAAGTCTTCAGCTGATCTAGAGTTATCATACCAGTAATGAAGATAATCTGCCGTACCAGGACTTTTCTCTAAAATGTGGGCGAATATCTTTTTTTTTTAACTTTTCATTTCTATGTCATTAAGATCGAGGTGTGTCTTGAGAAAATCTATGAAAGATCGTAAGAAAGCGGAACAATCTCTAGCTCGTAAAACGATATCAGAGATAAAAAGTTTAACATTGATTAGTGTAATAAGGAAACAAAATTTCTCAAAGAATGTACATACAATCTCTCAAACGATAAAACACTTCAAGTAGATTCCATTTTGATCTTATTATCCAAGTTTTCAATTTTTCATAACATTAAATTCGACTTGACGTTTCTTTTAGGCTTTCAATTGGACAAACATTTATCTTTTATTAAAACAAGAAACAGCAAAAATTTATTTACATCTGGAAACTGATTACTACTTGAGTCAAACTTTGTTATAAATAACATGTGTCTTAGGTATAAGCCATTCTTTTTCCTTAGCATTTCTTCAATATATTCTTGCAGATTTTCAGGAACTGCTTCGGATAACTAATCTATTAAGTCAATTAGCTTTTGATATGATGAATTTGTGTGAAATGTTATACAGAATTTCTCGTTTACTGTAAAACAAAGAACTCTTAAACATAATAATAACTTCACCTCTCATATAGTATATAAATAAATATATATATATATATATATATATATATATATATATATATATATATATATATATATATATATATATATATATATATATATATATATATATATATATATATATATATATATATATATATATATATATATATATATATATATATATATATATATATATATATATATATATATATATATATATATATATATATATATATATATATATATATATATATATATATATATATATATATATATATATATATATATATATATATATATATATATATATATATATATATATATATATATATATATATATATATATATATAGAATGGAACGAATATGAGTTTTTATTATTTTTTCGTGAATACGAATATGAATACGAATATTATGAAACTCATTCTTCTTATTCAATCTTCAACATATATATTAAATGTCTTTAAATTAACTTTCCTATATTGCACCAACATTATTTCTTATAAGAGTTTGGTAGTAGAATTAACTACGTTTCCAGGATGCTGGAAATGGACACATTCTTAGAGTGCATCCCACTCCGGTCTTTGGTTAGGAGTTTTTAAAACCTCAATATTCAAATCCTAAAAGTGGTAAGTTATATTTGGGAACAATAACTTTTCTGGTCGTTTCGCTGGGTCTTGAGCGTTGAATATAAATATAAAATATTCGTTTTGTATTCGGATAAATATTTCGAATACGAATAAGAAGATATGAATGAAAAAAAATATTCGGTCCATCTCATATATATATATATATATATATATATATATATATATATATATATATATATATATATATATATATATATATATATATATATATATATATATATATATATATATATATATATATATATATATATATATATATATATATATAATGACTGGCCTCCCCGAGAATTTTCAGTCAGTACAATTCATAATTATATATAATATATATATATATATATATATATATATATATATATATATATATATATATATATATATATATATATATATATATATATATATATATATATATATATATATATATATATATATATATATATATATATATATATATATATATACTTGAATTTTGAATTGTATTAACTGAAAATTCTGGGGGGAGGGGGAAGACTAGACCCCCCTGCCCCACCTTAGTTACGCTTGTTTTTAACAAACAACATTCACTTCGATACATCAAAATATACCGCTTTTATCGTAAAAGTTTAATTAAAAATAGAATTACCTGAAGATTCTAACAAACCACTATCTGACAATAATAATATTTTATCTGATTTTAAAACGAAAATATAAAAAGTTACATGACTTCATGAAATTGAGCTTCCACACCAATAGAAAGGGGATTTTATAAGTTTGTTGTAGCTTATTACTATGTAAACTTTGATTATTTGGAAGGGAATATTTAAAATAAAATATTCATGTAATAAAGGGGAAATATATTAATGAAATTAATGAACGTGAATTGTAAATAAAAAAAAGAAGTATATAACAAATTAAAATTATGATATGCGGGAATTAGAAATAAAGTACATTTCCTACACACACATGTGTTTGTATATATATATATATATATATATATATATATATATATATATATATATATATATATATATATATATATATATATATATATATATATATATATATATATATATAGGGGAGGGAAGTAGTGCCTCTGAGGAAATAAGAATAACCCCCATTGGTTATATTGAGTGTTAAAGGTACTTCCCATCTAACTCCTGTGCCTAAAGGTACGCACCATTTTGCGCTCATCTCCACATTCTTCTACAAGGAGTAGGCTCTCCTTTACACACAAAACATTATTACAGACACACATCTTATTAAAAAATATAATTATTATGGCGCTCCCAAAAGTAGCCTCGGAGAAGCCCCAAGGGGTTGCTCCGAAAAGTAGCCTCTTATCCTTCCCTTACCCGTCTCCACTTGAGAGTTGGTTTGTCTCTAGTGAAGGGGTTGGCTCCACCAGGTCTCTGCAGCTGACTTGTCCTGACTCATGGTCTATTTTTTTCATGAATTTCTGCAACATTCTCGGTCTTAAATCCAATTTCCACTTTGATGAACATCACCTCTCTTCTTCTAGACCTCACCTCTTATTCTTGACCGAAACTCAGGTGTTTTGACTTTTTGATAACAAACCATTTTCTGCTTCCTCCTACTTTCTCTATCTTCAATTTTCAGCCAAAGGCGGTTGTTGAGCTTACGTTCGCAACGATGTTGTTTGTACTCGTGTTTCAAATTTAGAGTCTTCCGAATTTTCCACTATGTTGATTAGGCTTCCTGCCGATCTACGACAATTCATTTGTTTTGTTCATTTATCTCCTAATTCTACTGACTATCCTAAATTCTTCGACTATCTAAACTCCAAAATAGGGAGCATTCACTCTTCTTCTCCTTTCACGGAAATCATTATATTAGGTGATTTCAATGTTCACCACCGAAAATGGTTTTCTTCTAGTTCTCATGATACAGCTGGTGAACGTGCCTTTTCGAATGTTTTCGAATCTATCATTAACAAGAAGATTTGGAAACATCTCAATTCTTCTTATATTATCTTTGATCGCCAGTATGGCTTTGATAAGAAATGCTCTACTGGGGATCTTCTTTCCCTTCTCTTTGGCATTTGGTGTTCCACTTTTCGGCATTTTGGTGGGTCTTTTGCTGGACATACCGAAAGCCTTCGATAGAGTCTGGCATAAAGGTTTGATATTTAAAATTCCCTCTTTTAGTATCTATCCTTCTCTCTGTGATCTTTCAAATTTCCTTTCCGGTCGTTTTAAAGCAGCTGTTGTAGACGGCGACCGTTCTTCCTTTAAATCTGCTAATAGTAGTTTCATCAGGGTTTTGTCCTATCCCCAAGACTTTTTCTACTTTTCATTAATGACCTTCTCTCTATTTCTTCATCTCCTATCAACTCCTATGCTGATGACTCCACCCTTCATTACTCTTTTCAGTTTGAAAGACGTCCCTCCTAACAACAGTTAATAGACTCGAGTAGGGTAGCCTTGGAGCAACTAGCCTCTTATCTCGTACAGAGAAAAGATGGTAGTTTTCAATGACTCAAAAACTCAGTTCTTCCAAATCTCCACTCGACACAATCTTCCACACAACTATGACATCTTCTTCGAAAACACACAACTCAAACCTTCATCTGTTCTTAATGTTCTCGGTGTATCTCTTTCTCGTGATCTTTCTTGGAAAGATCACATTATTTCTTTTTCTAAACAAGCTTCTAAGAAATTATGTGTTCTGAGGCGAGGGCATAAATTCTTCACACAACCCCATTGTTTGTTCTCTATAGGGGTGTCGTTCTCTCTTTATGGAGCATACTTCACACGTCTGGGATGGTTCCACTCATGCAACTCTCCTTGAGAAGGTGGAGTCTTTGGCTTTTCGTCTCATTAACTCTCCTGCTCTCACTAACTCTTTCCAATCTTTTTCTGTCCCTCGAATTGATGCGTTACTCTCTCTATACTATTGCTAATACAACGGACACTACTCTTCTGAACTCTCTCGTCGCATACTCCTCCACTAAGAATAGTTCACGTGAGACGCCTCTCTGAACAGTCTTATTCTTTGCCTGTCCAATTTTCAGATCCCAGAATTATTCGATTTGCTCACTCATACATATATTCTACTGGTAAAGTCTGGAACACACACCCATTATCTGTTTCAGCAACTTCTTTTGACTTGACACTTTAAAGCGCCTTGTATCTGGACATGTCGGCCTGCAGCTACCAGAATAGATTTTTCCAACTCCGGTGAAAATTGGTAGGCCTCCAACCTTTGCCCACCGGAAGTGAATATATATATATATATATATATATATATATATATATATATATATATATATATATATATATATATATATATATATATATATATATATATATATATATATATATATATATATATATATATATATATATATATATATATATATATATATATATATATATATATATATATATATATATATATATATATATAATATATATATATTATATATATATGTGTGTGTGTGTGTGTGTGTGTGTTGTTTGGGTCAAAGTTTTTTTTTACAAAAACTAATTTATTCACGGACGTCAGGATGATGTTGTGACATTATGTTCCAAATCATATGGTTGTGCGATTGGAAAAAATAAGAAAATAAATAACAATACGTTTTCTTTCTTTTAACATTAGCTCCGAGGCTGATAGCAAGGTATAAGACATTTTCTTACATAAGCGCACGTCAAAGACATGCACACAAATACCCTTCACAAACACCTATCTCTTCAACTTTAAGGGAAAAGGGAAAAGAAATCAACAATACTTTTATGAATTTCATCCTTTTATTTTTACTTTACACTATATATATATATATATATATATATATATATATATATATATATATATATATATATATATATATATATATATATATATATATATATATATATATATATAAATATATTTATATATATATATATATATATATATATATATATATATATATATATATATATATATATATATATATATATATATATATATATATATATATATATATATATATATATTATATATATATATATATATATATATAATATATATATATATATATATATATATATATATATATATATATATATATATAATATATATATATATATATATATATATATATATATATATATATATATATATATATATATATATATATATATATATATATATATATATATATATATATTACACGTTCAATTTTTTTTATTTCCATGGTACCCTTAAATGTTTAAGGTCCTGTTGTTTGCCCATCAATTGCCTCGAATATGTGTCTGAAAGGAAGTTGATTTGCATGTCAAGAGGCAAATTAACCACTGTATTGGTCTTTCCAAATATATTTCAATCAGTCTCAAAACTTTCACCAACTCTTCCAATGTTAACTGGAGCTCAATCTAAGGGAAATCTCGCTATTAGGATCATTTAAAGTCATTATTTCATCTGTAATACATCAGACCTTGGCAAAATCTGATGTAACATGAGTCGTGTAAATATCATCTGGTTCTTTTATAATAGTATATATATATATATATATATATATATATATATATATATATATATATATATATATATATATATATATATATATATATATATATATATATATATATATATATATATATATATATATATATATATATATATATATATATATATATATATATATATATATATATATATATATATATATATATATATATATATATATATATATATATATATATATATAAGGGAGAGAAGAGGGGGACAATGCTTTCTTCATCAAATTTGCAGCAAAATGCGTAAAGACATTACAAGTATCGTGAGTAGCTGTAAATACTGAAATCCTTGATTTAAATGAATATTAGAAGCAATGATAAAAAAAATTGTCTATGACTTTTATTCTTTTAATTTTTTAGCATAATTGACCATCAAGTTATTGATTTTTTTTCCACAAGCATTTACGCACGCAAAAATTTATATATATATATATATATATATATATATATATATATATATATATATATATATATATATATATATATATATATATATATATATATATATATATATATATATATACAAAACCTACACAAACAAACACACACACATACATACATACATACATATACACACACACACATACATATATATATATATATATATATATATATATATATATATATATATATATATATATATATATATATATATATATATATATATATATATATATATATATATTATATATAGCAGAAGTAAAATTATACAAATTATTCCACGGTTTTATTAAGTGGTCAATTCTTGAATAACATATGTATCTGCGGTTTACGAGGATAGAGCTCTGGCTTGTTAACCCTACACCCAAGTGTGGTCGGAGGATTCAACAGGGACTGTCTGCCTAGGCGATATGTCAGGAGCAGTTCCGACAGATTCCTTTTTGTACCATCAGTTGGTGTAGTGGTTAACGCAATGTCTTAACATCTGAGAGGCCCGAGTTCGAATCCTCATTAGCAGAAGTAAAATTATACAAATTTATTCCACGGTTTTATTAAGTGGTAATTCTTGAATAAGAATATATATATATATATATATATATATATATATATATATATATATATATATATATATATATATATATATATATATATATATATATATATATGTGTGTGTGTGCATGTATATGTGTGTTTTTTGTATATTGTATATATATATATATATATATATATATATATATATATATATATATATATATATATATATATATATATATATATATATATATATATATATATATTCAAAACTAATATCACAATAATGATATCCCTAACTGAAATAAATATAAATAAAATACTAAACACTAAAATCACTAAGAATAAAATTATTAATAAAAAACTGAAGTGCAAAAATTATAATTTGAATATATAGACTTTATATTAGCACTAAAACTAGTAATATATAGAGTAACTAATATTACACTATTAAAATAAAACACTAAAAAATTTACTAATACGAATAAACACTATAAATTGAATATATAACACCTTGAAGCACGCTAACAATTTATAAAAATTAATTTGACCATTAATAAATAAGTAAAGCTAAAATACATAGGTAATATTTTTTTTTTTTTTTTTTTTTTTTTTGTTTAAGCTCCCATCAAAAAACTAAATATATTTATAAACACTTGCCTGTAAATTATTTTTATTTTTATTTTTTTTTGTGATTAAACTCCCTCGAAAGAATTAAATATATTTATAAACATTCGCCAGAATTTTTTATTTTTTTATTTTTTTCAAAAAGAAATCAAATTTCCAATCGAACATTGGATTAGATAAAAACAACAGTGTATATAATATTAAGGTCAATGATTAAAATTTAAATATCTTTATTGTAACTAAATAATAGGATTATGTATATTTATGTATATTTATGAAAGTCTCTCAAAAGAACTTAAATCGAAAATTTTGTTACTTCACCAAATTGATTTAAATAAATATTTCTATATTTCGAAGAACAATGGCTAAATTTTCTTTAACTTAAAACTATCACATCAAAATCACACAGTTGACAATCACACCACATCAACAACCATCAAAACTCTTCTTTGCAAACCGTCAGAAGATCCTCAACACCAATCTTCGTTCCTCAGTCTGTGACAGCTAATAAGAGTTTGATCTTAAAGCCATCAGACCACAATCTTCTTCTGAATCTTCCTTCTTCTGACTCTTCTCTTTGTGTCTTCACTTCTCTTTCAGGGAAGGATTCAACTTGATTTTTTAAAAAAAAATTTTGACAGATTTTTATGAAATCTGTAGTTCATATGCAGGTTATACGTCTGAAATAAAATTCGATTCCTGATGTTTTCTCTATCTATAACTGTTTGAAAGTTGCTTGGAAAATTTACCAGTGGAAAAAGTGAATAGAGGGGAAAAATTACTCTTCGAAATGACCTGAAAATTGAATTGTATATTCACAAATGTATTAGCTATTTTTATTATAGTAGATGTTTCATATCTGCTTTAGGAAAAAAAATTTTATGACCTTTTCTGTCCAACTGTAGAAAATGTTTTTGAAATTCTGGAAAATTGGCCCTTCCGGACAAAAAATTAAATAAAAAACTACAAGATAAACTTTTTTAAATTTTGTCCGTTGTTTAGAGGAGGTTCTAAGCTACAACGTTCTCTCAATACATCACTCAATGCTACTCGTTCTTTTCGAGATATAGCCTCTCAAATTTTTGGAAATTTTGAATTTTTGTTTATAAATTGTGAAAATTTAAGAGGATATTATCTCGAAAAGAACAAATAGCGTTGAATGATGTATTGAGAGAAAGTTGTAGCTCTGTCTCTCCTTTAAACAACTGCCAATAATAAGGAAAGTTTATGGTACAGTTTTTTTTATTATTATTTTTGTCCAATGAAAGGGGGATATATTTAATTTTTTTTTTTTATTTTTTTTTTTTTTTTTTTTTTTTTTTTTTTTCAGATGGTCAGAAAAGGGCAAATAATTTTTGTTTTCCTAAAACAGATATCAAAATTCTGTTACGATGCGATTGTAACTAATATATTCAGTTCAATTTTCACGTCATTTCAACCAGTGGTTTTTCCCCGATATTCAATTTCTTCAAGGATAAATTTTCCAAGCAACTTTCAAACCGTTATAGACACACAAAAAGGAATCAATATGAAAAAGTATCGATATGTATTAAAAGTATTGATATGTGTATAAAAGTATCGATATGTGTATAAGAGTACCGATAAGAGTATAAAAGTATCGATATGTGTTAAAAGTATCGATATGTATATAAAAGTATTGATATATGCTTAAAAGTACCGATATGTGTATAAAAGTATCGATATATATATAAAATATCGATATGTATACAAAAGTATCGATATGCGCATAAAAGTGTTGTTATGTGTATATTGACAACAAGCATAAAATCGTTTATTAAAACTATTCCCCCCCCACCCTCCCCACC
>SEYY01000269.1:87500-90000 GCA_009176605.1 Armadillidium nasatum
TTCAAACACGCTGGAATAGTAGTTTGCATATGCTTGAGAGATGAGCGAAATTAATGAGGCCATTTGCCTTTATGCTTCAAGCAGCACAAAAATAAAGCCTCTAACAGCTGACGAAAATGACATTTTAAATAATTGTATTAATATCCTTAAGCCTTTTGAAGAATTAACAAAGACTATAAGTTCAGCTGAATCATGTTTGTCAGATGTGATACCACTTGTTTCAACATTGAAGTTGTGTTAACAAATGTTATTAAGTCTAAGGGAGTTTCAAGGATGACTGAAACATTAATGAAGGAGATGAACGACAGATTTGAAAACCTGGAAAATGATGAATGCTTATACAATTGCAACCTTTTTAGATCCTAGGTACAAAAAAAAATTTTTTTAAACCACTTGTTCTCAGAATGTTAAAATCAAATTAGGATGCTTATGCGATGAGATGATAGAAACAGCTAAAATAACGCCTTTCAAGAAAAAGCAAAAGCTCTCAGATACAAAAGAAACAAAATCTGTTATCTTAAGCATTGCTAAATCAATGAAAGATCTTCAAGCTTCCAGCAGAGATGAAGAATCACAGTCAGAAGTGTCAAAGGATACAATATAGATTATTCAAAATTACCTAAAACTCCCACGTTTGGAGGCAGATAAAGACCAACTGGTTTGGTGGAGATAATTGCAAAAGTTTCCCTTTTTTGCTGAGCTGGCAAGGACTTATTTAGCATGTCCTTCAACTAGTGTTGCTAGTGAGCGTCTTTTCAGTGGAGCAGGCCTCATTTACGACGAAAAGCGAACCAAACTTTCACCTGAAAGAGCCCAAAAGCTTTTATTTCTAAAAAATAACTTACCAATTGTAACAATGGAAGACACGCCATTGTTACGATTTTGAACTTCACACTTATTTGATAGTAATTTATGAATTTTATGAATGAAATTTATAGCAAAAAGAATTGGCAGTTTTGAATGCAGTGTGAACATATTAAGATCAATTCGTTTGATAACAGAAAGTAAGAAAAAGAATATTTAATAATTATTTCACACACTACATTTTAATAGTATCGTAGTTAAAGAAGTGAGATACTTAAGCGTGTGACCTTTATTGATCGGGGTCATTTCATATCATCATCATCTTAAAGAGAGAAACCTAACAAAAGGGTTAATATAATAGATCAACAGAAGAAGTTGAATACCTCCTGGGAAAAGTAATAGGGGAAGAAGAAATACCTCCTGAAAGAAGAATAAAAGGAGAAGTAGGATTCCTCCTGAAGAAAGTAAATAAATAAGAGAAGTAGTATTTCTCTTGAAAGAAATTGAATAGATTGGAGAAGTAGAATTCCTCCAGAAAAGAATAACAGGAGAAGTTGAATTCCTCCTGGGAAAAGTAATAGGAGAAGCAGAATACCTCCTGAAAAATTGAAGAAATTGGAGAAGTAATATTCCTCCAAAGAAGAATAACAGGAGAAGTTGAATACCTCCTGAGAGAGAAGAGTAAATAAATAGGAGAAGTAGGATCCCTCCTGAAACAAAGCATTTGAACAAGCGAAGCAAAAGACTTCCTTGAAGAAGACGATTACATAAAGGAATTATTAATTCCCTTTATTGAAGTTATTTTCTTTAAGATAATTAAAAGGAATATTATTTTATCAAGTATTTTTAATCACCCCTAGACGTTTTTAAGAGACTTTTAAGAATTCCGGGCTCACAAAACAGACGTCAGTCTACTCCGGACTACGTTTGTGACACCAATTATTAACTTCAAATGGAATATGTGAAACTGTGAAGTGTGAAGGTAATATTGAATAACTGGCTATATATATATATATATATATATATATATATATATAATATATATATATATATATATATATATATATATATATATATATATATATATATATATATATATATATATATATATATATATATATATATATATATATATATATATATATATATAACCTTTTTCCAAATGGGTGGAGGTTGGGGAAAGAGGTTGGTGTGGTGTTCAAGAGTTGGGTCCCCGTCCCCCACCCTGGTAACAAAGATTCTGGATATTATATTTAAAATTCCAAGAATCTATGGCAAAAACTCTTAAAAAATTTAACTATCCGCATCTGCGGATATCCGCAATTGAATATCCGCAACCGCATCCGCATCCGCGGATAGTGAAAAATTACTATCCGGTCCACCTCTAATCGAGGCATAGAGAGAATAGTTGAATCTGGAATCTATATACACTCTTCTTTTGAATTCTGGTTTTCTACTGAAGATACACCTGCCTTTGCATTTACATATTTATATCATTTCCATTTGTTATTCATGACAATCGATGAATTAAAGGAGAAGGCAGCTTCATTTTACAGCTTTTACCATTCAGACGACATAGAAGCAGAGCTCGAACTTTGGTACAAAATTTGGAAGGGAAAGAAACTGAGCAGTGAAGAACTAAAAGATCTTGTCGTCTCCTAAACCTTTCTTTCTTGCGACAATAAAAAGGCTCTGC
>SEYY01000269.1:102500-105000 GCA_009176605.1 Armadillidium nasatum
TTACAGATAAATGGACTTTTCTGAAGGTTGAAAGAGCTTTCGATTAGTTATAGTTTTAGCCCCAAATTTATTTGTTTTATTTTTTTCACAGCTTTCCACGCCTCACCTGAAATTCTCTCAGGTCTCTAGATTAATAGCCCTTACTTTAGAGTAGGAAATATCCACTTCAGGTTTTCTTACCATCATTGATGTTAATTTTTTTATCAAAGAGCTAATGATATCAATTTTAACAAATTTGTAAGAAGTATTTTAAATTTATCTCTTCATATTTCTTGTTTTATCTCTTTCTCTACCTCATTGTTCTGCATATTATTTTCGGAACTATTCTCTCTTTTTTTTCTTTTCATGTTTTTTTGTTTCAATAATTTTATTTCTTTCTCTCTGTATCTTTCTTTACCTCATTGATTGATTTTCCTTTTGCCGCATTACCTCTCTCTATATCTCTCCATTATCAATTGTTTTCCATCTTGCCGCGTTCTCTCTCTCTCTCTCTCTCTCTCTCTCTCTCTCTCTCTCTCCCTCTCTCTCTCTCTCTCTCTCTCTCTCTCTCTCTCTCTCTCTCCATTATCATTTTCTGTTTTTACATCCGAAACCTATTTCAGGAAGAAGAGATTTTCTGAAACTCGCCGACTTACTCAACGTTGAAGTTATGGAAGTGACGCATAATAATTCTTTTTGCGTTAAGAATTTCCCTTTCATTTATAATTCAAAATATTCTGTCCACATTCAGAAAGCTGTTAAAAGTAGGCAAGTTAATTTTGAAGTTTTTTGGGATAAATAATTTGAATGCAATAGTAGATATTAAATAGATATAGCAGATATAAAGTAGATAAAGTAGTTATATAGTAGATATATTTATAGTAGATATAGTAGATATATTGTAGATTTATAGTAGATATGTAGGAGATATATTGTAGATTTATGCTGGATACATAATAATTATAACCCACTTACCAGGAATATTTTAAAATGATTATAATATGCACTATTTATAAAATTTATTTCTGAATCTTTCTGGAGCGTTATAACACTCAGATATTATGCACTGTAAAAATGTTTCAACGAAGGTCCCAACAAAATTGTAATAACGTCACAACGAAATTTTTAACATAGAAGAGGACATGTGCTTACAAGAATGCAGCTTCATCAATTTATTTTCCTAATAAGAAAATAATTAAAAAAATTTTCTGACAACTTTTTCTTTGTGAGATTGTAACTTTTTGTTGGGACATTGTAACTTTTTCTTTGTGAGATTGTAACTTTTCGTTGGGACATTGCAACTTTTTCAGTGTGACATGTTTTCACTGTGTACCAATCATATTTTCTATTTATTTCCATGCCAGTAACGTCAGTCTGTATTTTTAGTGTATTTCGACTTTATAAAAGTAGTTAATACTTATCTTCTTAGAGGTTAATTAGCATAGTTTTTATTTTATATTTTTTAGCCTGATTAAGCTTGGTTTTGATCTTTTATCTACTGTATATCTTGACTAGGTCAATCATAATTATCTTTCTTATCTACTTTATAATTAGAATATATAAATTATAATAATCTTTCATTTTAAATTTATATCTAGACTTTGTTAATCATGATTATTTTTCTTGTCTACTTTATATATAGACAAGGTCAATCATAATTATCTTTCTTATCTACTTTATAGCTAGAATAGATGAATTATAATTATCTTTCTTTTTAAATTTATATCTACACTTGGTTAATCATGATTATCTTTCTTGTCTACTTTATATCTTGACAAGATCAATCATAATTATCTTTCTTATCTACTTTATAACTAGAATAGATAAATCAAAATTATCTTTCCTTTTAAATTTATATCTAAACTTGGTTAATCATGATTATTTTTCTTGTCTACTTTATATCATGTCAAGGTCAATCATAATTATCTTTCTTATCTACTTTATAACTATAATAGATAAATCAAAATTATCTTTCTTTTTAAATTTATATCTAGACTTGGTTAATCATGATTATCTTTCATGTCTACTTTTTATCTAGTCAAGGTCAATCATAATTATCTTTCTTATCAAATTTTTATCTGGATTAGGCCACTCACAATTATCTTTCTCTACTTTATATCTAAATTAAATCGATCATAATCATCTTTCTTATCTACTTTTCATCCCGACTATGTCAATCATAACTATCTTTCTTATCTACTTTTTATTTCGACTAGGTTTTTCATAAATGTCTTTTTTATCTACTTTTTATCTCGAATAGGTTATTCATAATTATCTTTCTTATCTACTTTTTATCTCGACTATGTCAATCATAATTATTTTTCTTATCTACTTTTTATCTCGACTAGGTTATTCATAATTTATTTCTTATCTACTTTTTATCTCGACTAGGTTATTCATAATTTTCTTTCTTATCTCCTTTTTATCTGGACTATGTCCATCATAATTATCTTTCTTATTTACTTTTTATCTCGACTAGGTTATTCATAAATATCTTTTTATCTACTTTATATCTAGTCAA
>SEYY01000269.1:110000-127511 GCA_009176605.1 Armadillidium nasatum
TGCGAGGCCGGAGCCGGATTCGGAGTTGGAGCAGTAGCGATATGGTTTCGGATGTGTCGGAGCAAAAAAAAAATTTTGGTGTCTTGGAACTGAGTAATTCAAATATTATAGATACGTAGCTAAAATTAAATTATTTTTAAAATGACATAAACAGAGCCGGGATTACGCTGTTTTAAAGTAAAGTTACAGGAATCGGAATGAGCAACATTAAAATGGTATATAACTGGAGTCAGTGTTTAGCAATTTTTGAAATGGTATAACCGGAGCTGGAGCTAAGCGATTTTAATATGGAGCAAGCGGTGACTGGTATTTTAAAATAGTGGAGATGGAGCTGGTACCGAAGTTATATTATTCAAAAATGGTTTGATTAAAACTGGATTTACGCAATTTAAAATGATGCTAGTTGAAGCCTTGTATTTCAAAAATAATAAAGCCGGAGTCATTTGACTGGTATTTTAAAATGATGAATTCCTATCCGGAATAGGGGTTGGTAAATATATTTAGTTTTGATGCAAATAACTTAATTGGTTCATTAAATTTTTATGTTTAGAATTTATCCTTAATACAGCTTACTTATAGCCTATGGATTTGCAGCAGTTACCAACCCAGCGGCTCGTCTCTACTTCATGATCTTTCATATGACCTGTGTCATAGTTGTTTTGAAGTAAATACTTTTTATGCCTATTTTTTTATTAATATTATTACGTTTCCTTAAGTTTTAGAATATTTTATCTCCTATTTTTTAGAAATTTATATAAATATTTTAACTTACTTCATTATATATACAAAAGGATAATTTAAGGATTTTTATGATACTCTAAAGTTTTACATCAATTTTTATCAGTCATTTAGTAAATATGATTAAATCATAGTACTCTACATTTTACTAATGTTTATTTCTTTGCATACCAAAATTTTTCGCTAATTTTACCAGTCATAACCATTATACTGAGGGTTTTATTAACATTCATTTCTTAACAAAACCAAAGATTTGCATTAATTTCAACAGTAATATCTAGGATTAAAATAAAGTATTTTAGATTTTGCAAATGTCCATTTCTTGTAAACTAAAGTTTTGCCCCAATTTTATCTGTCATAAGTATTACAAAGTCAACTTCGAAGATGATAGTTCCAGTAGATCCGGTTATCTGCTTTTCGTTCCTCTAGCCGCAGACATTTGTATTAAATATACCTACCCTAACTGAATAAATATATATGTCAACTTCTGCTACTCTTATATTTGATGCTAATATATATATATATATGCTTTAATTATTTTTTTCAGCATTTTCACAGCATTTGTTTTAGAAGCTTTTATTTTGGAATATTTTGCCCGTCAAAGTGATCTCGAAACAGAAGTTGAAAGAAAAATTCACGAGATTGGTTTAAGTACCAGAAGGTAATAATAATAATAATAATAATAATAATAATAATAATAATAATAATAATAATAATAATAATAATAATAATAATGATAATGATATATAATAATAATAATAATAATAATAATAATAATAATTAATAATATAATTAATAATTATAATTATAATTATAATTATAATTATAATTATAATTATAATTATAATTATAATAAAAATAAAAATAAAAATAACCATAAAGTAATTTTTATTATAATTATTAATTTGTACATTTCTTGAATTTATTTGGTCATTCATTCATTAATTTAATTTTATTTATAATTCCAAAATCCCCCATACCGTTCGTGCCACGAGAGACGACAAAGTCTAATGCCTAACTTATCAATGTTATGAAACAGGATTAACGGAGCTGAGTAAAATATTTTAAAAATATGAAGCAAAGCTGTTGTTTTAGGGAGGCAAATATTTACCGGCTCCATGGCATTGTTATTTAGTTTTGGAGTAAAATTGAATTTATATTTGAATTGTAATTCATATATCATACAAGGCACACACATGCTTCATCTGAATTTGACTTCTGATTTTAAATCCCTCATAGGAAAACAAATAATAATATCAGAAAAATATATGATTTAAATTTAGAGATGAAGAATTAATTTAAAACATTATAACGGAGCTTAAATATTAATTAAATTCAAATTATATTTCTTTAAAACAGTGAAAAGATTCGTCGTCAGTCTATGGCAATGAACTTTCAAGATCTGATGATTGATGAAGCAGATTTGGATAGTTCGGATGAAGATGAAGATAATAAATCAATAATGGAAATGAAAGCGATGAAATTTGGAAATAACAATCGAAGAGAGTCGGTATATGCTGACAGATCGATGGATACCCAAGTTCGATTCGTTATATCTAAAAGTAAGTATAAAATTATTGCAACAAAAGTTAATTTTAATTTGTTTCTTTATCCATTTTTCTGAATGAATAAAAAAACAAATTGGAAATAATTTATGATGCAATAATTACTATATTTATTTTATTTGTAATTAATTTCAATCTTTCTTCATTACTTTTTTTGTATGAAGGAAAAATCAAATTAAAATTAGTTTTACCTGTAATAAATTGTTTTTGTGGCTTTTTCTGCAATTTTATCTATTTACTATTTTTTCCTTATTATTTAAAATTCTTCTGCACTTTAGCATGTTTATATTTTATCGTGTGTACGATTTCATTATTATTATTATTATTATTATTATTATTATTATTATTTTGTAAAGATTGTGCTTAATATTCTTTTTTTAATTTTTGATTTATCCAACAATTCGAGTTACACACATTATAAAGAAAAAAAGTTAAAAGAATATTTATTAACTTACATTGACTAAATATTTATTTATTTTTTTTTTATTTTTTTTTTTTTTAAATTTTGTCACTTAAAATATTCTGATTGTCAAAGGAGATAGGAAACATGATCAGATTTCTGATAACAGTCTTAACTTTTATGCTGCTTTGTTCATTATTATATTTTCTGTGTGTTCTACTATTTGTTTGCAACACTTTTCTCTTATCTAAATATCATTTGACTTACAAATTCTCAAATGCTTTCTATCAGAAATTATAAACGGTTCATATGGAAAATTTTCTTCCTTTTTAGGTTAGCACCTTTTAGATCATGGGGATTTTTTCTCAAAGATCTTATAAAAATTGTGTTACATTATTAGATTTAGGAAAAATGTTTTTGAAACCATTAAGTCTTTAAGAAAACTAAATGTTAAAAATTTCGGCAATGGAATAGAAAGTGTTTTTCTCATTAATATGAAGGAACAATAAAAAAGAGTAATTAAAATTTAGAAAGGATAATTCTTCCAAAAAACTAAATTTGTTAAAAATGTAGGAAATGGAATAGATAGTGTTTTTCTCATTAATATGAAAGAACAATAAAAAAAAGAGTAATTAAAATTTAAGAAATGATAATTCTTCCAGAAAACTAAATTTGTTAAAAATGTAGGCATGGAATGGAAAGTGTTTTTCTCATTAATATAAAGGAACAATAAAAAAAAGAGTAATTAAAATTTAGAAAGGATAATTCTTTCAAAAAACTAAATTTGTTAAAAATGTAGGAAATGGAATAGATAGTGTTTTTCTCATTAATATGAAGGAACAATAAAAAAAAAGAGCAATTAAAATTTGAGAAAGGATAATCTAAAAGCAAGGATTATATATCTTCTTTATTCTTTACGTTTTATTTTTACATAATTAAAGTAAATTAAAATGATTTAAATAATGATTTAAAATAAGTTATAAAAAATAATCTCATGGTTTTTATTTGTTAAATGTTCTAGTTTATTGAGAAATTTTTACTTACTCAATCTCAATTCTTCAATGCAAGTTTTCTTTTCTTAGTCTCGCGTTAGGTTGTTATGTATGATACAGGAAACTGGCAGGTTCTTCAATGTTTGACTAAAGTATGAGAAACCACTGACTACGAGTATTATTCATGAAATATACCTTATATCATGATGTTCTCTCTCTTTTCTTACAGAAGTAAAAAGTGTGGAGGTATTGCTTCAAAAAATGTTCGAGAAAGAACTCTCAGATGAACTTGGTGAAGAGGAACTGCATAAATGGCTTTCTGAAGAAAAGTTTGATAAAAGAAGGGGGAGTGTATTTGAAATGTAAAAATCATTTTATATTAAGTAAAAATATTAACTCATTAAATGTCACAGAAACCAATTTAATATTTTGGAATTTATTTTCAATTCTGTTCATTGAATATTTTTTTAAAGTTTTTTTTTTTTTTATTAAAGTGAATAGCTGAAGTGAGGTAGGAAAATATTCGATTTGCTTGTATTATTTATTCCCTTACTTCAATTTCTAAACCTATTTATTTATTAGCATTTCTTTCGATTATCTTTATTATATTAAATTTTTTCGTTAGTTTTATTTAAAATTCTAGAATGGAGATCTCAGTTTAGTTTCTGGAACCTGTTTTTCCATTGGAATTTGTACATCGATTTTGAATATTGAACTCCTTTTATGCAATATTTATATATTAATATTTGAATATTAATATTTGTATATTAATATATATCACTATTTTTTGTGATATATCATTCTGAATGTATGCCTTACTTTCCATTGGGTTTGAAATTCGAATGAACGCATATTGGTTCAAATCAACTATTTACATCACTACCTTTGTAAAATGTAAATATACCTCAAAGACTTTAAAAAGGCAAAAGTTAACCCTTATGACAAATTAATGAAGCGAGAAATAAAAATCATATTTGTATATTAATATTTTTAAAATGAAAATTAAAAAAGCAAGCTACGATTAGCAAAGAATAATATTTTATACTCGATTAACTCTAGGTTTATTTTACTGTTTAAAACTGATCCAGTTTTGTTATACGTTTATAAGTGGAAAATAATTTCTTTGATGCTTAGTTTAAAAAGTAGATTTTTGAGAATTAATTAATATCCTGAGAAGTCAGCCAGTATAAAGTAGTGTAGTCGAGAAATTTTATTCCACCATCCTTAATCAGCAAGTGTAAGTTTTCAGCTGATCTTGAGTAATCATACCAGTAACGAAGAGAATCTTCAATATCAGGATTTTTCTGCAAAACTTGATCGAATATCTTTATTTTTAAACTTATCATTTCTACGTCATTAAGATCGAGGTGTATCTTGAGAAAATCTATGAAAGATCGTAAGAAAATCGAACAATCTCTAGCTCGTATAACGATTTCAGAGATAAAAAGTTAATCATTGATTAGCGTAATAAGGAAATTCAATTTATCAAATGATGTACAATCTCTCCAAGAAAAAAACACTTCTAGTAGATTCCATTTGGATTTTATTATCAAAATTTTCAATTCTTCGTAAAATGAAATACAATATAATGCTTCATTTGAACTTTTAATTGGACAAAGAATTATCTTTCTTTTAAAACAAGAAACAGATCCATTTGTCTTGAAACATCGTAGCAAAAATTTGCTTACAATTGGAAAAGGATTACTATTTGAGTCAACATTTGTCATATATAACATGTGTTTTAGGTATAAGCCATTATTTTTGCAAAGCATTCTTTCGTCATAGCCTTTTAAATCTTCAGATATTTCTTCGGACAACCAGTCTATTAAGCCCATTAGCTTTTGATATTGACGAATTTGCATGAAATGTTTATATAGAATTTTTCGCTTACTGTAAAAGAAAAAACGCTTAAATTTAACAATTTCATATCTCATATAGCGCTCTTGAGTAAAATTTTTAATAAATTCAAGGTTTCCTTTTTGTATTGCCTCAGAAACTAAATTGATTCCAGTATCTGAGAAAAGAAAATCTCTGAGATAAACTTTATTACTAAATGTTAATAAAGAATTTACCAATTCTTTTTTTCCATTTATAAATGGTTTTGTTAAAACATTGTTGAACATAAAATAATTTTTAGATGATAAGATATTTTTAATATATTGAGGGAATATGCTAATGTATTCCGTAATAATATTAATTTCAGTTGACGAATCAATAAAATAAGTGTCATGTAAAATTTTCAGTAGCGTCAGAAATGTATTGAAATCGAAATAGACTTTAAGTACTCTGAAAATTTTAGTAAAGAAGGAATGCCATCTAGTATTTCGAAGTATGTTTATCAATATTAAAAGATGAATAGATTTCATTATCAATTTTTCGAATTCTTTAATGTCTATTTGAAAGAGTAGAAACATAGTAATATTAATGTGCAAAGAACTTGAAGCTGAAATTAGTAGTACTTTTCCTAATATACTGTTTACCGATTTAATTTTTGAAACATAATTGTTCCATAGATAATGAACTGCAATTTCGTTATTACACTTTACACATTCCTTAAACATGTTAATAATAGTTCTTCTAGGTTTACTATAAAAAAGTATTTTGTCTGTCATTTGATGCATTTTTTCCGAATCTTGTAACAAAATTTTCACATGATCCTTACGACAATAAATAATAAACCATCTCCAATAACTTAAGCACTCCTTTACATCTTTGTATTTGGCATGACCTTCAAAATAACTACTTTGTTTTTTTATCACCATTACTCGATGAGTATTGAGAATATATTCTGTGATAAAGTAAAAACATGCTAATTCGCAGGAATGTGAAGGATCTAGCTGTTCAGTTCTCAAAATTCGAAGAACAGTCGTCATTAGATCAACGGTTCCCTGCCTCGTTATGGATAAGTTTTTCAAGAGGAGTGAAACATTCATCCTGTTGTCCTTAGCTACAGTTTCTTTTTTAAGCAAATCACAAATTTCCAATGCTATGAAATATACGGTTTCTTTTATATACGTGCGAAACTGGGATAAGAAAAAGAAATTTAAATTTCTAGGTTCAAGAATATTCATCTCAGTTAATATTTCAGTCAAGTTATTGGCAATTATGTATTTAACAGAAGTGTCTTCCCTATCCCTTAAAGTTTCAATATTAAAATAAAGGTATTCGGTAATAACTCCTTTTTTGCAAAGGAGCTTAATTAAAACTGTCAGTACTTCAAATTTCAAACTAATCTTTTCTTCCTCGTAGTATATTTTATTTTTTGCCAAATCATATCTAAGATTTTCAAAGATTTTCCTCATTTTATCCAAATTCTGACAAAATGTTACAACAAAATACCTCTGTCAAATCTGAAATTGAAATAAAATATTAGAAAACGAAAAATTTAAAGCAAAATAAAAATATGATATCTTTATTCAAATTTAATTTTAAATTTTCATACTAGCAAGGTCATCAAGGTTGTTTCTTTTTATATTCTAAAGTTTTTGCATAAATTTTAACTTTCCAGAAATTTGTTTTTTAAGAATCATGATGTGATTAATTTAATTACAGGGATAGGAAGTTGAAAGAAAATTATCCAACTCGGAGATTAGACTCTCAAACTTCAAACGTGCTTCAAGATAATATTCAAATGACTAACTGCATGAAGGTTTTCAAAATAACGAATAATTAATGAGGGAGGAACATTGTTTCAAGATAATAAATCTTTTAAAGATATCTAAATGTGCATGACTTGCATGTGGTCTTAATACGAATATATTGTCAACATGCGAAGAAGTCATATTATTTCGCATATATACATATACAAAATACATATATATATACATGTATATATAGTAAATGTTAAGAAGTTTTGTTATTCTGGAACTCACTCCCTTTATTTATTTTCCCAACTTCCTTTGACTTACACACCTTCAAATGTCATGTATTGGGACATGTCGGCCTTTAATTTGAATATATTTCTGATTTTCTCCCTAACTCTGGTAGAAGTTTTAATAGGCCTCTGGTCTTTGGTCACCAGAGGTGATAATATAATATAATATAATACATATATATATAATATATATACATACATATATATATAATATATATATATATATATATATATATATATATATATATATATATATATATATATATATATATATAATATATATAAATTTGCATTTTCTAGTGTTCAGAAATTTGATAAAAATTTAAATGCATACATAATTTGAATCAATGATAAATAAATTTATTTAATTTTTCAGAAAATATTTACAGAGATAAAGTTTGATAAAGTGGTCTAAAAAACAATTGTCTTATAAATTATAGCGACATACGTCAATAGTCATGAAACTAAAAATGAAATATTTGAAACGAACTGAAAAGAAAGAAAAACTTAAGATAAACTTCGAGAAACGACCCTGAAAAAAGTTAAGACGTCACCTAATTTAACATTTACATCATGTGAAATTAAAAGTGTTTTTCCTGCTAGGAATCAACCTAACGTAACTAGACCTGACGTAACCTAAACCACGATTAAATTAACTTTACACCGAAAGAATTTCAAGAAAATAAATTTTATTTTAATAATTAACGAATAAAATAGTATGTGAATAATTTTTTACTATATTCATTAATGATAAAAATTAATATATTATAATAATAATAATAATAATAATAATAATAATAATAATAATAATAATAGCCCTAATGTATAATGCTAAGGTAACGTTAATATAACGCAACCCTTCACCGGTTCGCCAAGCAAATCTACTAACTAATACCAGATAGCGAACAACCCTTAACAAAACTTTTCAATGCTAACCTAAGTAACGCTCCTAACCTATAAATAGTTCTTGATATAGGTAACTAGACTAACCTATCAAGTATTATAAATATATATTCAAGCATTGTTATATTTCAGTAGAAGTAATGTAATATATTAAACCATGTGTACCGGTATCAGAATCTACAATATAGAATTAATTTAAAGTTATCTAAGAAAACAAAGTAACCGTCTTGTCATTTTCACATATTTTAAAAATATAAATTTTTAAAATAAAACATAAATTTTTTGGAAATTAAACTTCACAAATTCAAAGAAATAAAGACTCAAACTATAACACTAAATTGGTATTATTCAAGATCAGTATCCTCATGTTCAAACGATTTTTTTTTATGAAGTATCGATTGATGAAAAATCTGTCCATATTATTTTTATTATTAGTAAGGTTTTTTTTTAACGAACTCCTTTCGACTTATTTAACCTGACGACCGAAGATACCGTGGGATTGTGGCCTAACCGATAGCTGGTAAGTGGCCATAGGATCGTAGCATACTGCCATATTACACCAAATATATATATATATTTTACATTTTTTTTACAATTATCTAAGCACTCACGAATTTAAAGCAAGTTCAAATTCTGGGAATTAGACTCATAAAAATACGCGGGCAGAGACTGAAGAGATAGGGGCGATCCTGATATATCAAATTAAATATCGATATTTACAAATGTCGGTATTTGAGGATAATGATCTTGAATAATGCCCACTAAATTATATGATAGTTTAAGCTGTGTTTGAATAACTACATAAAATATCGTACTACTAGTTTTTTCCCCAGAAAAATCACTGATATATATATATATATATATATATATATATAATATATATATATATATATATATATATATATATATATATATATATATATATATAATATATATTATAAAAATATAATGTTTAATTTTACTTAAACATGAACCAAATTTCCATATAAACCAAGTGTTACTATATGATAATAAATGAAAAACACAACAAAATTAAAATATGAAACACAATTTTTAATTTTTAATTTTTTTTTTTTTTTGAGAAAGGACCTCACCAACGAAGGGCATAAGCCGTCCTTCCAGGCAGATGAGATACTGCCCTTCAGTCCATCACGAATTCAGAGCAAGTGAACCACTTGCTTTGAGAGCTCGTGATACTCTTCCAAACATAAACTAAAAAAACTTTAGAATTTAAACAAAATAATAATTAATCAAGTTGTGCTTCAAAATCCCTATAAAATGGCATGGGACGTTTAAAAATATTTTGAGGTTATCCTTTACAAATGTAAATTCAAAAGCAAGGATTATATTTCTTCTTTACTCTTTACGTTTTATTTTTACATAAAGTAAATTAAGATAATTTAAATAATGATTTAAAATAAATTAAAAAAAATAATCTCATAGTAATTATTTTTTAAATGTTTTAGTTTACCGAGAAAATTTTTACTTACTCAATCTCAATTCTTTTATTCAATTTTTCTTTTCTTAGTCTCGTGTTAGGTTGTCATGTATGATGCAGGAAACTGGCAGGTTCTTCAAAGTTTGACTAAAGTATGAGAAACCACTGACTACGAGTATTATTTATGAAATATACCTTATATCATGATGTTCTCTCTTTTCTCTTACAGAGGTAAAAAGCGTGGAGGTATTGCTTCAAAAAATGTTCGAGAAAGAACTCTCAGATGAACTTGGTTAAGAGGAACTGCATAAATGGCTTTCTGAAGAAAAGTTTGATAAAAGAAGGGGGAGTGTATTTGAAATGTAAAAATCATTTTATATTAAGTAAAAATATTAACTCATTAAATGTCACAGAAACCAATTTAATATTTTGGAATTTATTTTCAATTCTGTTTATTGAATATTTTTTAAAAGTTTTTTGTTATTAAAATGAGTAGCCGACAGTGAGGTAGGAGAATATTCAATTTGCTTGTATTATTTATTCCCTTACTTCAATTCCTAAACCTAATTATTTATTAGCATTCCTTTTGATTATCTTTATTATATTAAAAAAACTTTTCTTTACTGTTATTTAAAAATCTAGAATGAAGATCTCAATTTAGTTTCTAAAACCTTTTTCATTGAAATTTGTACATCGATTTTGAATATTGAACTCTTTTATGCAATATTTTTATACTAATATTTGTATAAATATATATCATTTTTTGTGATATATTATTCTGAATGTATGCCTTACTTTCCATTGGGTTTGATATTCGAATGAACGCATATTGGTTCAAATCAACTATTTACATCACTACCTTTGTAAAATGTAAATATACCTCAAAGACTTTAAAAAGGCAAAAGTTAACCCTTATGACAAATTAATGAAGCGAGAAATAAAAATCATATTTGTATATTAATATTTTTAAAAGGAAAATTAAAAAAGTAAGCTACAATTAGCAAAGAATAATATTTTATACTCGATTAACTCTAGGTTTATTTTACTCTTTAAAACTGCTTCCTTTTTGGTATACGTTTACAAGTTTAAAATAGTTTCTTTGATATTCAGTTTAAAAAGTAGATTTTTGAGAATTAATTAATATCCTGAGAAGTCAGCCAGTATAAAGTAGTGTAGTCAAGAAATTTTATTCCAGTATCCTTAATCAACAAGTGTAAGTTTTCAGCTGATCTAGAGTAATTATACCAGTAACGAAGAGAATCTTCAATATCAGGATTTTTCTGCAAAACTTGATCGAATATCTTTATTTTTAAACTTATCATTTCTACGTCATTAAGATCGAGGTGTATCTTGAGAAAATCTATGAAAGATCGTAAGAAAACCGAACAATCTCTAGCTCGTAAAGCTATTTCAGAGATAAAAAGTTTATCATTGATTAGCGTAATAAGGAAATTTAATTTATCAAATAATGTACAATCTCTCCAAGAAAAAAACACTTCTAGTAGATTCCATTTTGATTTTATTATCCAAATTTTCAATTCTTCGTAACATGAAATACAATTAGATGTTTCATTTGAACTTTTAATTGGACAAAGAATTATCTTTCTTTTAAAACAAGAAACAGATCCATTTGTCTTGAAACATCGTAGCAAAAATTTGCTTACAATTGGAAAAGGATTACTGTTTGAGTCAACATTTTTCATATATAACATGTGTTTTAGGTATAACCCATTATTTTTGCAAAGCATTCTTTCGTTATAGCCTATTAAATCTTCAGATATTTCTTCGGACAACCAGTCTATTAATTCCACTAGCTTTCCATATTGACGAATTTGCATGAAATGCTTAAATAGAATTTCTCTCTTACTGTAAAACAAAGAACGCATAATGCTAACAATTTCATCTCTCACAAAGCGCTCTTGAGTAAAATTTTTAATAAATTCAAGGTTTCCTTTTTGTATTGCCTCAGAAACTAAATTGATTCCAGAATCTGAGAGAGGAAAAGCTCTGAGATAAGCATTATTACTAAATGCTAATAAAGAATTTACCAATTCTTTTTTTCCATTTATAAATGGTTTTGTAAGTATAGTGTTGAAAATAAAAATTTTTTTAGATGATGAGCAATATTTAATATAACGAGGGAATGTTTTAATGTATTCCGTAATAATATTAATTTCAGTTGACGAATCAATAAAATAGGTGTCCAGTAAAATTTTCAGTAGCGTCAGAAATGTATTGAAATCGAAATAGACTTTAAACATTCTGAAAATTTTAGCAAAGCAGAAATGCCATCGAGTATTTCGGAGTACGTTTATCAATATTAAAAGATGAATAGATTTTATAAAGATTTTTTCTCCTATTGTAATATCTATTTGAAAGAGTAGAAACATAGTAATATTAATGTGCAAAGAACTTGGAGCTGAAATTAGTAATAATTCTCTTAATATACGGTTTACCGATTTAATTTTTGAAACATAAATGTTCCATAGATATTGAACTGCAATTTCATTATTACACTTTACACATTCATTAAACATGTTAATAATAGTTTTTCTATATCTTTTACATAAAATTATTTTGTCTGTGATTTGATGCATTTTTTCCGTATCTGGTAATAAAATTCTCCCATAATACTTATGACAATAAATAATAAACCATCTCCAATAATTTAAGCTCTCCTTTACATCTTTGTACTTGGAATGTCCTTCAAAATAACTACTTTGTTGGTTTATCACCATTTCGCAATGAGTATTGAGAATATCTTCTGTGATAAAGTAAAAACATGCTAATTCGCAGGAATGAGAAGGATCTAGCTGTTCTGTTTTCAAAATTCGAAGAACAGTCGTTATTAGATCAACGGTTCCCTGCCTCGTTATGGACAAGTTTTTCAAGAGGAGTGAAACATTCATCCTGCTGTCTTTAGCTACAGTCTCTTTTTTAAGCAAATCACAAATTTCCATTGCTATGAAATATACGGTTTCTTTTATATACGTGCGAAATTGGGTTAAGAAAAAGAAATTTAAATTTCTACGTTCAAAAATATTCATCTCAGTTAATATTTCAGTCATGTTATGAGCAATTATATAATTAACAGAAGTGTCTTCACAATCCCTTAAAGTTTCAATATTATGATAAAGGTATTCGGTAATAACTCCTTTTCTGCAAAGGAGCTCAATTAAAATTGTCAGTACTTCAAATTTCAAACAAGTCTTTTCTTCCTCGTAGTATATTTTATTTTTTGCCAAATCATATCTAAGATTTTCAAATAATTTTCTCATTTTATACAAATTCTTACATAAAATGTTACAACAACAAACATCAGTCAAATCTGAAATTGAAATAAAATATTAGAAAACGAAAATTTTTTGCAAAATAGAAATATGATACCTTTATTCAAATATAATTTAAAATTTTCATACTAGCAATGTCATAAAGGTTATTTTTTTTATATTCTAAAGTTTTGGCATGTACTTTAACTTTCCAGAAACTTTTTTTTTTGAGAATCACGATGTGATTAATTACAGGGATAAGAAGTTGAAAGAAATTTATCCGACTCAGAGATTAGACTCTCAAACTTCAAGCGTGCTTCACGATTATCTTCAAATGATTAACTGGATGAATGTTTTCAAAATAATGAATATTTATTGAGTGATGAGCATTAAAGAGAATAAATCTTTTTAAAAATATATAAATGTGCATGATGTGCATGATGTGCATGTGGTCTTAATGAATATATTGTCAACTTGCGAAGAAGCTATATTATTTCGCAAATATGCATTTACATGTACAAATATGCATATATGCATGTATATATAGTAAATCTTAAGAAATTGTTTGTAATTCTAGAACTCGCTCCCTTTATCTATTTTCTCAACTTCCTATGACTTACACACCTTCAAATGCCATGTACTGGGATATGTCGGCCTTTAATTTGAATAAGTTTCTGATTTTCTCCCTAACTCTGGTAGAAGTTTTAATAGGTCTTTTCTTGATTTTGGCCACCATGCAGAAGTGATATAAATATTTATTATTATTATTATTATTATTATTATTATATATATATATATATATATATATATATTATATATATATATATATATATATATATATTAATGATGAGCTTGTTCTGTGAATAAGAGTTTTTCTGTAAAATATTTATGATTTATATTTTGTTCGATAGACCATTTTTACCTATTTTAATTAATAATAATAGTGATAAACATTGTAAAACCTGTAATTTTAGATCGAAAGCTTAAAATCCATCATAAAAACTATCACATTGCAAATATACGTTAAGTTACGTATAATATACTCTTAGTTGAAAATTAAGTAGTAACGTAGGTGATATTTATTGGAAGCAGGAAAATGACGATTAATTATAGGTTAAAGTTTTACAGTGAAGATAGTAATTTGAAATAATTTACTGTTTCAGGTTATTAGACAAATTGTAAAGTCAATATATTATTGTTTAAAAAAAAGCTAAAAGCATGCAGATATGCAGAGACAAGTTAACAATGGTTAAGTTAAGATAGGTTAGGTTAGGGTACGTTAAGTCTAGTCAGGTTAGGCAAAGTTTATGTTAGATTAGGTTAAGCTATATTACATTATATTAAGCATTAAATTAAGTTGTAGTTATAGTCAATTAAGTCAAATTGAAAATCTTGTCACTTTTAAAATCACATGATAATTGTGCAAGACACTTGGTGAGTTTTATGTGGTTAAGAAGGTCAGCACTGGAGGAACAATTTCGGTATTTTCCAATTTAGCAGAATAAATAAATATTCCAAACATTTCCCGTAATAAATAAATAAATATAAATAAATAAAATAAATAAATAAAATAAATAAGTAGATAAATAAACGTATTATTTGCTTTTTCCTGAGTGTTCTGGAATTTGATAAAAATTTACATGCATTCGTAATTTGAATCGATTATGAATACATTTATTTTATTTTCCAGAAAATAATATTTAATGGGATAATGTTTGTTAAAGTTGCCTAAAAAGACATTGTCTTACAAATTATAGTGACATGCACAAATAATCATGAAATTAAAAATGAAATATTTTGAACGAACTGAAAAGAACGAAAAACTTATGATAAACTTTGAGAAATGATCCTGAAAAAAGTTAAGACGTCACATAATTTGACATTTTCTGCATGCGAAATAAAATGTTTTCTTCCTAGTAGGAATCAACCTAACCTAACTAGACCTGACGTGACCTAAACCACGCTTAAATTAACTTTACTTCTTAGGAATTTCTCGAAAATAAATATTTTATTTTAATAATTAGCGAATTAAATAACATGTGAATAATTTTTTTACTACATTCATTAATCAAAAATTAATGTATTATATTATAACAATAATAAAAATAATAATAATGATAATAATAGCCCTAATGTTTAATGCTAATGCAACGTAATATAACACAACCCTTCACCAGCTATCCAAGCAATTATACTAAAGCAACAATACCAGATAACAAATAATACTTAACAAAACTTAATCAGTGCTAACCTAAATAACGCTCCTAACCTATAAATAGTTCTTGATATAGGTAACTAGAGTAACCTATCAAGTATTATAAAAATATATTCAAATATTGTTATATTTCTGTAGCAGTAATGTAATATATTAAATCATGTGTACCGGTATCAGAATCTACAATACAGAATTAATTTATAGTATCTTGGGAAAAAACTAACCGATTTTTCATTTTCACATATTTTATAAACATAAATTCTCAAAAGAAGACACAAAATATTTGGAAATTAAACTTCACAAATTCAAGTAAAAGAGACCATAGTATAAGTATTACATGTAGAGAGTCAAATTGTAACACTAAATTATATGATAGTTATAAGCTGTGTTTGAATAAGTATTAAATATCAGTATTACTAATTTTTTTCAAGAAAATTATGACTATAATATATAAATATATATATATATATATATATATATATATATATATTATATATATATATATAATGAATTTTAAATATAAAATATGTAGTTCTTTTTGTTTATCTTCACATCAAAGCTAAAATAAAAAAATATTTAATCAAAATATAAAATGTTTAGTTTTACTTAAATATGAACCAAATTTTCAAATAAACCAACTGTTAACCATATGATAATAAATGAAACATACAAAAAAAACAAAAAAAAAAAAAACAATCTTTTTTCCCTGTTTTGCTTTGTTTTTGAGATTGGACCTCACCAACGAAGGGCATATGCCGTCCTTCCAGGCAGATGAAATACTGTCCTTCAGGACATCACAAATTCAGGGCAAGTGAACCACTCGGAATGAGAGCTCGTGATGCTCTCCAAAACAAACTAAGAAACCTTTAAAATTTAAGCAAAATTATAATTAATCAAGTTGTGCTTCAAAACTCTTAGAAAATGACATGTAATGTTTCAAAATATTTTGAGGTTATCCTTTACAAAAAGGAAAAAAAAATTGTTTTGAAAATTTTATTTCAAAATAGGAAAAGCTTAACTATTAATTTTAGAATGGAAGATTATTATTATTATTATTATTATTATTATTATTATTATTATTATTATTATTAATCGTTGTCGATATAGTATCCCTCACTACTTCCAAGAAATTTGAAATAAATGATTGAAATATACTTGCAAGAGGGAAACCGAATAAAAATTTCAAGAAATGCCGATTAAAATGGACAAGGTATAGCAAAAGTTTAATTTTTTACATGTAGAAAATAAACAGTACGATGCTAGGGAACAAAATTTGTAGAACTGATGAAGAGATGAAATATAAATTTTGCGATTTTCAAATTCACAATCAATTTAATAGCTAATTATTATTATTCGATAAAGTTTTTGGTTTCAAATTATTGTGGTATAATGATGTTTTATTTTATTTTAAAGTTATATTCATTTTTACTTAATAAAATGGATTCCATATATAATAATAATAATTGGCAACATAAACAGAACTCTCACACGGTTCATTTGGGTATTATTAACCTTTTCTTAGGTAATGTTGACTTGGTTCATTTATATTTGGTATAATTGACATATCTTTGGGTATCGTACTTCTTTAATCATATTGACTTAGTGTACATATTTATTTGTAATTATCAAAATAAACTGCATTTTGCATTTGTAAAAATGTAGTTGTGTTAATTATCAGCGATTAAAATTTATACCCAAGACGAGCTATAATAAAGAAAAATCAACTTTTGCTGTAAATGTTTTAATAGATCCATTGGTATTGGTGACTTCATTATTTATGCTTACTTGAAATTTTTGGTTATAATTAAGCTTGATAAATTATAGGTTGCATTTTTATTTATTCGTCGAGTTGACTATTAGTGATTAAAATTTAAATCTAAGACAAGACATTAAAAAGGAATGGTAACTTTTGCTGTGAATGTCTTAATAGAAATATTTTAATTTCATTTGCTCCTTTTGGATTCGAATTTTAAAATAAAAGATGTTCTTAGTTCGAAATATATCAATTATTATTTACGTTGTTCTACATTAAATAAATAAATAAATATAAATGAAAATAAAAAAAAAAATAAAAAAAAATAAAATTAAATAAAAATAAAAATAAATGAAAATAAAAA
>SEYY01000269.1:127611-132611 GCA_009176605.1 Armadillidium nasatum
AATAATAATAATAATAATACTGATATTGTTATTATTAATTATAATAATAATAATAATAATAATAATAGTAAAAATAAATAATAATAATAATAATAATATATAAATATATAATAACTTTATTGACATGCATTTCTATTATATTATATTAGTAGTAGCACTATTATTAGTATGGTTATTAATATTACTCTTATTCTTATCTTACCATTAATCATTTTTTGTTAGTATTATTATTGCTGGTTTATATTTGCATAGTGACTCTTATTATTATTATTGTTATTAATATTACTTTATTATTTTTATTATTGTTATTATCATTGTTATTATTATTGTTATTATTGATATAATTATTATATATATATTATTATTATCGCCACTTATTATTATTTTTATTTCTGTTATTACTATTATTATTATTATTATTATTATTATTATTATTATTATTATTATTATTATTATTATTATTATTTATTATTTTTATTATTATTATTATTATTATTTTTATTATTATTATTATTATTATTATTATTATTATTATTATTATTATTATTATTATTATTATTATTATTATTATTATTATTATTATTATTATTATTATTATTATTATTATTATTATTATTAGTAGTAGTAGTAGTAGTAGTATTAGTATTAGCATTTTGATTTATTAATGACTTCAGTTTTTTAACTGAGATTAACAAGTTCAAAAGTAAATCACAAAAATTAAGCAAAACAATAAAAATTGTTAAAAAATAGATATTGGAATTTCTCAACTATTTTAAATGCTCTTATCGAAAATCTTTATAGTCTTCATCACATTTTCGAAACAGTTATTCATCAATGAAGGTCTAAACTCTTTTAGCAATTTCACAAATATTTTCGCTTCTTAAAAGTTTCCTTCCTATCACTGACACGCATATTATTGACTTTTCCTCTTCTGGGCAAAACTGATAAGAGAATTCAAATTCTAACCAATTTTTTTCTCTTCTTTCAGTGGATTTCGACTTTGCGGTAACAATATATCTATACGTACAAAACTTCAAAATATATCATTATATATATATATATATATATATATATATATATATATATATATATATATATATATATATATATATATATATATATATATATATATATATATATATATATATATATATATATATATATATATATATATATATATATATATATATATATATATATATATATATATATATATATATATATATATATATATATATATATATATATATATATATATATATATATATATATATATATATATATATATATATATATATATATATATATATATATATATATATATATATATATATATATATATATAATATATATATTATATTTAATATTAAAATATATATTATATATTATATATTTTATATAAGAGATATAGATAAAAAGAGAAAGAAATAATAGAAAGAGTGAAAAAAAAAAAAAAAAAAAAAAAAAAAAAAAAAAAAAAAAAAAAAAAAAGAGAGAAAAGAGAGAGAGGAGAGAGAGAGAGAGAGAGAGAGAGAGAGAGAGAGAGAGAGAGAGAGAGAGAGAGAGATGAGAGAGAGAGAGAGAACTTCACATAAAATTGAACTGTGAAGCTCAGAAATATTTACTAATAACATGTTAGGTGTGGAAACAATTTTTCACACTTGGAAGTATAAAATTGAACTACGATTTGTGTTACATATTGAATATACAATTAATTTTCCTAACAAGTTTTATGATGCTATAGTTCACTATTACTTTTAATTAGTTATACTGCAACTATTAACAGTTAACTTCAAAATTATATAAAGAGGAAGCTTCTATTTATCATCAATGTACAAAAAAAAAAAATAAGATAAAATAAAATTAAAGAAAATAGTAAAAATAAAAACAAATATATACACCTTAAAAGGAAGTAAGCTTTTCAAATTAGTAAATAAATCTCATCATCAGAAATACAATGAAATAAAATATATAATCTATATATATATATATATATATATATATATATATATATATATATATATATATATATATATATAATATATATATATATATATATATATATATATATATATAATATATATATATATATATATATATATATATATATATATATATATATATATATATATATATATATATATATATAATATATATTATATATATAATATATAATATATATATATATATATAATATATAATAATATATATATAAATATATAATATATATATATATATATATATATATATATATATATTATATATATATATATATATATATATATATATATATATATATATATATATATATAATATATATAATATATTATATATATATATATATAAATATATATATATATATATATATATATATATATATATATATATATATATATATATATATATATATATATATATATATATATATATATATAATATATATTAATATATATATTATATATATATATATATATATATATATATATATATATATTTTTTTTTACTGAAAAAAAAAAAAAAAATTTTTTTAAAATTTTTAAAATTTTTAAAATTAAAAATGTTTTTCTATTATATAAATAATAAATATATACAAATATATAAATATATATATATATATATATATATATATATATATATATATATATATATAATATATATATATATATATATATATATATATATATATATATAGAAAAAAAAACGGAAGTTCAAGAAATGGAACGGTAGTTAGAGGGTTGGGGGGGGGGTCCCATTCTTCGGCACAGGTTGAATGAGCGCACGTTTCCAGCAAGAAGGAAAGGCTGAAGTAGGAAGCATAAACGAAATAGTTTGCTAAGGAAGGGTGCAAGCTCGGAAGCACAAGTTTTAAGAACTACAGAAGTTGATGCCATCAGGATCCGTACGCCTTCTTAGGGTTAAGCTCAGAGATAGCAGAAATGACGTCTTTAGAAGAATTTAAAATTTTAAGCATAAATGAGTTGAGAGGGTTGAAGGAGTAGCAACAGCTCCGGAATCGTCTAAGGTTGAATTACTGGCAAAAGTCTGAGCGGAATATTTCAGCTTTACAGGAAGGTAAAACGGCACTTTTATCGTCAGAAGATATTAAAGGAGGGAAAGAGGAAGAAACAAAGTTTGAGTTGACATTTTTTAAATTTGTTTTTGCAAAAGTCCAGAAAAAGCGTGAGGATGTTAAAACAAAAAGATTGTTGAATTTCAAAAGGAGAAATATGGTTTTAGTGTTCCCGAGAATAAATTTAACACGATTCCGGGATGAAATATATAAGTTGCATGAGTTTCTGGAGTTTGAAGTTGACAGTAGTCTCTGACGGCAGTTTCCCTGCGGCGGATAGCACGAGAACGAACAGAGGTAAGCTAAGGTTTGTTAGGTCTAGAAGAATGGTAAGAAAATGGAATGTACGCCTCCATGCTAGAGATAATCGCCCTCGGTTATGTGCTCTGCACATACTCAGAGGAACCCCTCCCACGGAAACGGTAATCATTCATGGAAAATCAGAAAAGAACAACCACAAGTCAGACCAGTTAGTGGCACCGAAATGCTAGAAACGTCTCCTCGCAGAAGGCTGGGCCGTTCTTGCGGAAGACTTGAAGAGACAGGACAAGATACGGAGATAAGGTGATTGGATGAACCCAGAGGAGGAAAGAGTTTAGCAGTGTAAGGATAGGGATAAGAAGGATATGTGGTCAAGGATACGGGTATGAAGATGCACCAACTACTAAAGATTGTTCTGGATAGAAAATTGGTAGACGAGTTCACCAGTTGGATCTTCAGGACTAGATGAAAGCCATTTGCGGTGATGAACAGTGAAATCACCTAAAATGATGATTTTGGAGAAAAGAGAAGAAGAAAGAATGTGTTCTATTTTGGAGTTAAGATAGCCGAATAATTTTGGGTAGTCTGTAGAGTAAGGAGATAAGTGGAAAGAACTGATGAATTTAGTTGTAGAATTGCAAGAAATCTTAAGTCATAAAGTAGAAAATTAAAAGACTCCAAATTAGAGACACCAAAACAGATAACATCGTTGGGCACACATGTGCAACATCCGCCTATGACAAAAATTGAGAAATAGAGAAAGTAGGAGGAAACAGAGTAGGTTTTGCCGTTAGAGCACCCAGACACCTGATTTTAACTTAAGAACAAGAGATGAGGTCTAGAAGAAAAGAGGTGGTGTTCGACAAAGTGGAAATTAGAAAAGAGACCTTTAATTATTCAGAAGTTAATGAAAAAGGAAGACCTCGCACCAACAAGGTCTTGGTGGCACCAACCTCATCACCTGAGGACAGCAACTACCAAGTAGTGATGGGGGAAAGGACGGTTGAGGGGCATCCTTTGGATGCCGCCCCTCGAAGCATCTCAGAGACAGTTTATGTTTCGGGCATTTTGAAGTTGTATTTTAAAGACAATGTACGAGTAAGCGCTTGGAAATTTGTGGGAACATGAGAAGGGATTCGGGATAAGGAAAAGTGGGAGCATAGAAGCTCCAATGTGAGACGAGGGTACACTAGAGACCCTCTGAAAAGGTGAAAAGCGAAAAGGAAGTAACAAAAGGGCAACGGAGTTAAACGGAATGGTCTAGCCCACCTTATCACCCAACGCGGTTAAGCCCAATGGGTGGTACTTTCATCGCTACGTCTTCCCCTTTCGTGCATATATATATATATATATATATATATATATATATATATATATATATATATATATATATATATATATATATATATATATATATATAAAAGAGCTTTTTCAAAAGGAAAAAATTCTGTAGAATTCTATTTGTTATGTAAACCTTCAAAGTTTATTGTTTTGGTGGATTGATGGAATAAAAAGAACTTTATTTTTCAAGGCTTCCTCATTCATTTCTCACAAGTCATCTTTATTTTATGATGAAGAGAAACATAATGGACTTCATTTTCATCATTCTAGAGGAAAAAAAAGAAGAAAAAATAAAGAAAATTACTTAAGAATTAATACATGTGAAAAG
>SEYY01000269.1:137611-162611 GCA_009176605.1 Armadillidium nasatum
GCTCACCACTGCGTGTATTGATATGCTTACGAATGTAGAACGTACTCTTAAAGTTGGTATATTTAAAAAATTATCTGAAGATTTTCTAATTCCGTGACCATAATAATATAATAATAATAATAATAATAATAATAATAATAATATTTTTAAAAAAATAAAAAAGCAAACTTAAAACCAATGTTCTTATATAGATTTTACTCCATATAAAGTTATACACATTTAATAAAAATATATTCACAGTACATAACCTGATAAAATAAACGAGCTTATATAATTTTCCTTCAATAAAGTGTATTTATTTATACTCATACAAACCTCTAGTATTCTAGTATGTCTTGTACAGTACATACATCAGTAATAGTGTCGCAGTTACCAGTACTGTTACAGACTAGTCTTAGAGAGATAGATTACTTATTTTCCAGACACCAAATTTAGATTCGTAACTTAGTCTATATATTAAAATAGTCTTTTATTATTATTAATCCGTTCTTAAACTATATGTTGTACAGTGCCAAAAACCCAAGTTTGCCCATATAGGTCATGGAAAATATAGGATGTACGTACTACATTATGCACTGAGTCATGAGTTGGGCATCCAACTTCGTTTCACTTTGGTCAGAAAGATGCAATATATTCGATGATGAATGAACAAATGTTTCTGGGAGAAATGAGAAGTTTTCTGTGCTAGTCTCGCAAACGTAAATATAATTTAGGATTATTAAACTGATCAACCATCCAAATTTCTGTTTATCTACGAACTTTAAATGGAATAAAAATATACACAATATGACCATGTTCCTTAGCAATATATTTTCAAAGGTTCCATCAATCAGTTATTCTCCCTTCTCCCCAAGTGGGTTCCAGGAACCCCTGGGATTCTTAAACTAGCTCTAGGTTACACATACGGCGCTAACAGAAGCACACTACCCCAACAAAAATGTAATTTTAATCACCCCAATTTTGAGAAACTGAATTTACTGTAGGTGTAACTAATTATTGTTATTATTATTAGTAGTAGTAGTACTAGTAGTATATTAATAAGCTAACTGGATTTTCCTTACTACATCAACGTAACAACAAAAGTACATTACGAAACAACAAAATAATGTTAAGCCGCTTTTTGACTTTTTTCATTTCTTTTTATTCTTTATTCCTCTGTCAATGTGATTATTATTGAATGTAATAAAAAATGATGTCTCATTCCATGACTATGATTAAAAAAATGATCTCAGAGCTTAACTTGGTACGTCAATGATATTTTGGATGGTAATTTTTGCGTAAGAGGATTATTATTATTATTATTATTATTATTATTATTGTTAGAATTTGTTACGTTTTCGTTGGTACTGGTAAAAAAAAAAAACGATCTCCCACCCCTTCCTCTCTATCTCTCTCTCTAAATTTATAATAGTCAATCAAAAATAAGAAAGGTAGAGATTTAATAAAATTAAAAAAAAAATAAATAAAGAAGGGAGGAGGATGCTAACTAATGATAGACCAAAGAACAACCGGCAACACGTTTTGTCTAATTTTTAGATATAATAATAAGTCCGACACACGGAGACAATGATGAAAAGTTATTTCCCTTTCATTTATAAGTTTCCTATTTTCCATTTCAGTTTTACCTTCGCGATTGTAAATATTGAATTGTTTAATTTACAAGTGTAATTACTAGCTAACCTTTCTCCTTCATTTTTTCCCACTGAATACCTACGCTCGTACCCAAATTAAATATCTATACGTATAAGAAAATTAACCCATCAAAATACCAAAAGGGAGAGGGGTTGAAGTTTAGATACAAAGGTCATGTAGTGAAATTGTGATTCACTACTAATTGGTGAGATGGGGGGGAGGGGGTTGAGGGTTGGGTAAAGATATGAATTTGGAAGGGAAAGGAAGTGGCTGAAAATGGAAAGTAACTGTTCTCTCTGATCTCCTTCAGGTCATCCAGGGTCATCTTCAGTTCAGATCAAGGTTATAATTATTATTATTATTATTATTATTATTATATATATATATATATATATATATATATATATATATATATATATATATATATATATATATATATATATATATATATATATATATATATATATATATATATATATATATATATATATATATATATATATATATATATATATATATATTAGTGATTTTTTAACGATTTTGACGATATAATAATAAATTGAAAAAAAAAAAAGTAAATTTTAAAAAAAATTTATATTTTTATAAATTTAAGAATTTTATAATAAGGAAGAATTAAATTGCATTTTCTGTATTCAAATGTGTAAATGTATGTAATTTTAATATATAGAATAATACAGGGTGCCCCACTCGTTCTGGGTCCCAGATATGCCTTTATAGATATAAAAACAATGGTCATAAATTAAAAAAATTTGCTAGGAACAAACCTTAGTACTTGAGAATCGCGCTGACATCACAATTGTTCGTGATGTCATTAGAAACACTGCATGCCTGCATACTCTTTTTTTTCCCCGATGTTACGGGAAGTTGTCACCAACATATTGGGAGTCACAGCATCAATTAACTACCGAATGTTGTCTTTCAGTTGGGTTAGTATACCTGACTTGCGATACACTTTCTCTTTCAGCATGCTCCATAGGGAGAAATCCGGTGAAGGTCAGGTCAGGTCAGGCAACCCTGGTGACCAGAGTCCCTTGAAAATAGCTCTTATCTTCTAAGGACGACTCAATTTCGTATATACTCACGTTTAAACGTTGTGGCAAGTGACGTCATTAGCCAGTATGGAGTTTCTCGTGATCAAAATAATTTATGAATTCATTGTAGATGTTCAAGAACAAATTTTTTTTTTTTTTTTTAAAACTTATAATCAATACGTTTGATATCTATAACCTCACATCTGGAGTCGAGAGAAAGTGGGACACCCTGTCGTATCTGCAGAAAGTGGAGAGACATGCAAATTTTAAGTACTTTAAATAAAGATGTCTTAAGTTGTGATGCAGAAGTGAGTTTTTCTCCATTTTCTGGGGTAATACCTTTCACTTTCAATAGAAAAATGTGAGCTGAGAAGTATTTATATGTCAATATAAGAAAATTAATAGGCAAAATAATTGTCAGAAAATTGAAGATGACGATTGAGAAAATATGCCGATAAGTGACGATTAATCGTCCCATCATATATATATATATATATATATATATATATATATATATATATATATATATATATATATATATATATATATATATATATATATATATATATATATATATATATATATATATATATATATATATATATATATATATATATATATATATATATATATATATATATATATATATATATATTATATTATATTTTATATTTATTATTATATTTATTTATTTATTTATTTATTTATTTATTATTTATTTATTTATTTATTATATTTATTTATTTATATTATTTATTTATTTATTTATTTATTATATTTATTTATTTATTTATTTATTTATTTATTTATTTATTTATTTATTATTTATTTATATTATTATAATTATTTAACGTTAGTTAGAGAAAAAATAATTACAGTAATATTAGTATAGTTATCAAATGATATATAAAAATGAAATTTCTATTTAACGTATACGTTATATTGTTTAAAATTTAAATTATAATTAATTTAATTGCAGAGTAATTTTGATGATGAATTTTCGCATAGGACCATAATTACTTCGTACATTGATATAAACTTTAAAAATTAATTCTGTTAGAATTAATTTTGTTAGAATTAATTATTCTTTGTTAATCGTTTTTTTTTTTTTTTTTTTTTTTTTTTTTTTTTTTTTTTTTTTTTACACCACTATAGATTTAATTGAATCTTAATTATATATTTATATATCCAGTTCGCATGGCCAAAAAGTTCTCATCTTAGTGGACACTGAGACCCAGTAACACCAGACTGTAAAAAATTGTCCTAACGAATCGTTGGGACAAGTGGCAAAAATGTTACAGTAAAATTTTCAATAGAAGAAAAGACATTAAGCATTTTAAAGCCACTTCACCGATTTATTTCCTAATAAGAAAATAACTGAAAAAATTTGTTGACATTTTTTTTGCCACTTGTCCCAACGATTCGTTAGGACAATTTTTGCAGTGTAGCACGAAAAGAAGCTACCAAAATTTCAAACACAAACAAACACTTAAAAACCGATGCAAAAAAGTACTAAAAGCTCTGATCAATTAATTCAACATACAACCAGCAACAACCTGCTCTATTACAGTAATAAACATCTATCAGAAACCCACAACACAAACCACAAACCACAAATCCAGTTCGAAATAAGCATAACTTCCCTTTAAAAATATAATGAATCTATAGTTTCGATCCTAAATAATTTCATGCCCAGCAAATATAAATACAATTTAATCCCCTCCCCTATTTAAAGTAGGCTCCACAAATCTTACTAAAGAAAATTGAAATAATGAAGGAAGGGTACTCCTACAAGTAACGTACGGCCTTTAGGCTTTGTCTTTCTTTAAACCTCCACCCTTGAACGTCTATTATACGAATAATGAACATTTCGAATCTATCTCACTGATATTTTACATTTTTATAAAGAGTATCATTGGTCACTTTAATAAAAACCTCAGTTTGCTTACAACTAAATAAGTTACCTATAAAAACAAAGAGGGAACCTGCCTAAAATTAAGAAAACAACTAAACTATTAAAGGTATGATATTTTCTTAAAGGTTAATAAGTAATTAACCAATTCTCTTAGAGGTTAATTCTCCCGGAATCATTTGTCCCTCATCATAAACTATTGCATTATTTTAAGAGAACACAGCTTAATATATTATAAGCTGTGAAAGTACTTTGATGTTAGGAAGATTTTAAAGCTAGTAAGAAATGCTCTCTGAAAGTTCATTATATAACAAATACAATGCTTGTATTTGAAAGAAATGCAATGTTTTTCAAAGGTTTGAGGAAAATTTGAATCTAAAACATAATTTGTCGTTGTCCAGTATCGGTTTTGGACAAAAATACACATTGAAATTTATTACAAAAACTTTTCACACTGTGTTATGTGGAGAAACTGAAGAGAAACAATATTTAATGGAGTTATTTATATCCAATCATTTTACTAGCCGTGTCTAAATATTTCGTCTCTAAAGGAAATGGAATATCTTAATTATACAATATAGGAGCATTTACAGGCTGTCTCACTGCCACGCAAATCATGTGCTCATCCCGCTCGGAAACAAAAATATTTCCTATAGGAAAACATCTGTCTAGATATGCTGGAAACTTGATTCTGCAGGAGAACCCTGGCTTCCGACCACCTATTTCAAATTTCATTCCTTAACACCGTCCCAAGAGAAGAAAAATTTACATCATCCACATATTATATTAATCACACAAGCATGCACCTTAAACTCACTCCCACCCAACACTTTCATAATAAAACAAACACACACACACACAAAACGCATTCACTGCTCATTAACACCAGGGATACGATCATTTAAGCTCACCACCAGAAATCAGAGAGACTAGAAATCAGAGATCTTTGGGAGGAACAGATACTGGACTGAAATATCAGAGAAAGTCTAGCCAAACTTCTCACAGAATATCATACTTTCCACCAAGAAATTGAATTTGAAGGTATCCCTTCTCCGCAGACGAGACCACTGAACTCCTAATGTTAGATTATGCCTGCCTTCACAGCTCAGACAGACTCGCAATATCGCCGGTGTCTTTGAGTTCTGGTTCCGGCCTTATAGAATAGCGGCATTCCTTCGGGATCTTTGTTTCTCTTACGGGAGAAACGGATGGAAAACAAAGTAAGTAAAAAAATTATTATTATTATTATTATTATTATATATATATATATATATATATATATATATATATATATATATATATATATATATATATATATATATTATATATATATATATATATATATATATATATATATATATATATATATATATATATATATATATATATATATATATATATATATATATATATATATATATGAAAGAATAGTTAAATTCTTTGATGTGAAGGGACATTATTTTCTTTTTAGTTTATAAACTTGGATTTTATTTGTTTTAAATAATTATTATTAAATTTTTGGTTGATAGTTTCTGCTGCTTGGGGGTTTGGGCAGCTTTAACTCATAATGTGCTGCTTCTTTCGTCTTTTATTTTAATTAAAGCGACATATTTGGTAGGATTTTCATTGCAAAATTCACCAGTAAATTTCAGTACCTCCAATATAGTATAGTTTGACTTAGTTTTAAGCATAAAATCTTATAATACATATTAATTTAATTTAATTTTAGTACTTCCATAATTAAAATAAAAATGTTTATTTTTCTCCATTAAGCTTTTCTTTTATATATGATGCACTGTTTTAAGTTTCTCGCAGAATAGTTCAGCTTTCGGCGGAATGTCAGTGGCATCTTGGCCGCAATTTGGCTTGACGTACTGTCAATTTTTTCAAATTTTCTATATAATAATTATTGCTTTACTGGAAGGGTCCCTGTGAGTTCGTAGAGAATGAGATTCTGGTATAAAGTTTATATTCCAATTAGTACCCTTCGACTGAAACTCGTAAATCCTTGGTTTAACTGAACATTCATGTGGCATTTGTCACAGGGTAACAGAGACCCTTAATATGATTAATGTAATCTTTCAGTTCTACAGAATACTGTAAATTATATTTTGCCCCGGAATCCTACAGTCTTACTTTAAGGTAAACTAAAATCATACTTCTCTGTAAAAAATACTCAAGATTTGTGGGGTTAGCTCTTTTTGTAAAGGTGGTCTAGGGCTTTTCGACTGAACTTCCCCATTCATATTCTCATCAATTTCACTCTAAGTGCAGGAATCGTTGGATCACTTTACTGATACTGTTACAATGGACACTTCTGTTTGAGTCACGTACTAAATTGAGGTGAACCTTGAATTCTTGTTCTTTTTTTTTCTATTCCTTTTCTCTTTATAACTTGAATCATATGTTGAATAAGCAAGTTATTTTTTCCTATGTAAACTACTAATAATATCCAGAATACATTTCACTCCACTGTATCCCCATTTTTCGGTGTCTGGTTTGGACGACATTTTGCCCCATATCTCCTCTTCAGTTTCGGTCAAATGGGCCCTGGTCTTTTCCACCCCAAATTTACCAAACTTTGAATTTGCTTTCACTGTCACTAAGGTAAAAGGATTAATATGAAATAACTAGAATAAAACTATTACTAAAAGGTAAAATTTTTTTGTTTATACATATATATTACATTTTCTACAGAAATATTTTGGTTATCACAATTAGTCTACAATGGGTAATCATTGTATGCACAAAAATTACGTACAAATTATGGCAGTAAAATAATAATTAAAAAAAAAAAATTAAATTTTTTATGGCACAATAATAATAATAATTATAATAACAGCACTGAAGTATTGCTTGTGATTCTAGAACGATTCTTTTTTGTTTTCATAATTTATTTCTATGGATATAGTTACACAGACAGACAGACTGTCTGATGTACAATTTTATTGCACAAAAATAAATTCAAGTCTTTGTATAAATAGCAATTCTAAGCTACAAATTACTCGGGGGTGTCCGGGTGTCCACCATGGTTGACATTAGCCATTTTTTAGATTTTTGTACTAATCAAATGTCTACATACGTACGTATGCATACCAAAGATTTATATATAAATATATTAAAACTATTTAATTATTATATATATATATATATATATATATATATATATATATATATATATATATATATATATATATATATATATATATATATATATATATATATATATATATATGACAGAAAATGGAGTATACATGATGGATTTAATTTTGGTTTAAAGGCAACATTAAAAAGATAAATATATTTATTTTGTACGTATGTATCTGCAAGTACTCATATATATATATATATATATATATATATATAAATATATATATATATATATATATATATATATATATATATATAATATATATATATATATATATATATATATATATATATATATATATATATATATATATATATATATATATATATATATATATATATATATATATATATATATATATATATATATATATATATATATATATATATATATATATATTATATATATATATATATATATATTATATATATATATATATATATATATTATATTATATATATATATATATATATTATATATATATAATATATATAATATATATATATATATATATTTATATATATATATATATATATATATATATATATATATATATATATATATATATATATATGACCAATACTTAAATGATTGACTTAACAAAATAACCGTGCAATTATCTATTCCATATTCTTACATTTTCAAGATATATTTATTAGCAACATCAGGCTTTCTTCTGAAATACAACTAAATGAACCTCACTACTAATTCTCATATTCTGAGCCCTATGAGGATCTAACTCGCTATTCAATACATCACAGGATATAAATAAACCCTATACTACCAACTAAGGTGCAGATACGCTAATTTTTCTATGATGCTCTCATCACTCTTCCTTGATCGTTTCTTTATATATTTTCAATTCAGTTTCTAAATGTTTGATTTTTCATACTGACAAAGATTTCGATCTCTTCCTTTTTGTAAATCTGGACTTTTCTCACTTGCAATCCTGCGAATTAACTGCATCATTCTACCGTCTCCACCTTTATTTTTCTGTTTCTCTTAAGAGTAATCTAATGCCTTGTTATTCATTTAATTTATTGCTCTTAGTATTATCTTTCTCCTAAAGTTATTATAACTCCAGCAATTAATTTAATCAAAGCATCACATGACCAAAGAACAAAAACAAAACAATTTCCATGCTTCTTCCTCTATATATCGACAAGTTGTATTTCTGGGTCAGAATAACTCATTTTCACCTCTCAACTGGCCTTCAAAATCAGAACCTCTACACTATGCTTATCAGGAACAAAATATTTAAAATGTATCCTAATTATTGCTTACTTAGCAATAAAACTTTTGAACTTCACACTTATTTGATAGTAATTTATGAATTTGAAATTTATAGCAAAAAGAATTTGCAGTTTTGAGTACAGTGTGAACATATTAAGATCAATTCGTTTGATAACAGAAAGTAAGAAAAAGAATATTTAATAATTATTTCACACACTACATTTTGATAGTATCGTAGTTAAAGAAGTGAGATACTTAAGCGTGTGACCATTATTGATCGGGGTCATTTCATTGATCGTAATTTACAAAGGTAGAAACCCGACAAAAAGGTAGATAGAATAGATTAACAGAAGAAAAATACCTCCTGAAAGAAGAATAAAAGGAGAAGTAGGATTCCTCCTGAAGAAAGTAAATAAATAAGAGTAGTAGTATTCCTCTTGAAAGAAATTGAATAGATTGGAGAAGTAGAATTCCTCCAGAAAAGAATAACAGGAGAAGTTGAATACCTCCTGAAAGATTGAATAAATTGGAGAAGTAAAATTCCTCCAAAGAAGAATAACAGAGAAGTAGGATCCCTCCTGAAACAAAACATTTGAACAAGCGAAGCAGAAGACTTCCTTGAAGAAGACGATCACAAAAAGGAATCACCCCTAGACGTTTTTAAGAAATCCGGGCTCACAAAACAGACGTCAGTCTACTCCGGACTACGTCTTGTGACACCTCTACACTATGCTTATCAGGAACAAAATATTTAAAATGTATCCTAATTATTGCTTACATAGCAATAAAACTTTCTCGCCTCTTGCTTCATTTTCTCCTCTCATTCGATCTGTAGCTAACACTCCTACTGAAAAGGCCAATCTCTTCGCCTCCTTTTTTTCATCTAATCCACCTTGGACTATTCCGACATCCCTCCTTCTCTCAAGTGTCCCATGTTTATACCAGTGGTTTCATACGGTTAGGTGGATGAAATCCTACATTCCTATCTTACTGATCTGCTCTTTGGGACTACGGGAAGTCTTGTGTGGTAGTGCTTGACAAATACAAGGCTTTTGAATGGGCATGGCATGCGTCACTGCTAAGCTCCCTTCCTTTGGGTTTCCTCTTTGTCTACACTGCAAAAATTGTTCTAACGAATCGTTGGGACAAGTAACAAAATTGTCAACAAATTTTTTCTGTTATTTTCATCGGTGAAGCGACTTATGCTTAACATGTCTTTTCTCTATTGAAAAGTTTACTGTGACATTTTTGCCACTTGTCCCAATTTTTCGTTAGAGCAATTTTTGCAGTTTTCTCTCATATATCGACTTTTACTTATTTCCTATTGTTGTGTTCCTCAGGGTTCTGTACTATCCCCTACTTTTCCTCAACGACCTCCTCAGCTGTACTTCTCTGTTCATTCTTATGCCGACAACTCTACTCTACTCTACGCATTTTATATTTGCTCCGTCTTTTGCTTATAATTTTCAATTTTCTGATTCCATTTTTGCCGATTAGGATGCGATTTCCCGGTGGGGCCATCTCAACTTAGTGAAATTCAACTCTTTAAATTCAAAATCATCACATCTCTTTCAAAAATACCTCCCATCTTTCCTACCTCTTTCGACGGCTCTCCCATCTCACCTGTGAACAACAAACAAATTATCTTGGGAATCTTATTACCACAACGGTTGCTAAGGTGGCCTAAAAGAAGGTGGGTGTTATCTTCAGGTTTTTGGGATTTTCTTCTACTTCTGAAGTTACTCCGATTAAATAAGGGTTTTATCCGCCCTCATATGGTGTACTGTTCCCATATTTGGGGGGGAGTGAGGGGATCCGTTTCCATCATTCTTTTGGATAGGGTCTAGTCTAAGGCTAAAATAATAATTTAACTGTCCCCTACTTTCAAACTCCCTCGACCCATTTTCTCTGGCGCACTCTCTTATCTATAGGTATTACAACAGCAGGTGCTCAAGGAAGTTGACTACTCGTATTCACCACCACTGCATCGCCCTCGCAACCCAAGGGGCATCTTGCTTGCACATAAATTTTGTGAGAGCATTGTAAACTTTAGGCTTGCACGTTGTGGTAACTATTCCTTTCCAGCCATTTCTGTCAGTGGAACTACCTACATAAATTTTTCTTAATCTACCTCTCTTTAAACCCTCTGTCAGTCTCGGAATTGGATGAGTTTTACTTTTATTCTATTATTAAAAGGGCTCTGCATGTGAATGGAGTTAACATATAGAAAAAACTTAACTCTTACTAATTTTTTGTTATATTTATATTTTGATCCAAAATATCTTCTTTTCCCCCCAAAGAGACCACTCTTTTAAAAAACCATAGTAACAATGTTTTACATTTTCAATCCATTTTCCCTAGTCTACATCTGCTTCACATCGAAAAAAACAAAACAAAAAAATTAAATGTTTTCAATGTTATTTAAAAAATTCTGCTTACTTTCTTTACCAAACTATTCATCAACCATTGCTTGTAATAAAGCAATAAACACATTCAACATTCTTATCTCTCAGAATTCAGAGCTCGCTTGTGTCATTTTGTTTCTTAAGTCGACACAAAAAAACAATTCAGTTTTATCATTCACAAATTTCTTCCTGTATTTTAAGTAAATAACAGTAATGGCTTCCCTATCCCTAACTATCCAATAGTTTATATATATATATATATATATATATATATATATATATATATATATATATATATATATATATATATATATATATATATATATATATATATATATATATATATATATATATATATATATATATATATATATATATATATATATATATATATATATATATATATATATATATATATATATATATATATATGATATATATATGGAGCTGAAGAAGGGGTGGGTTTTTCCTTCCCGTACTAAATTGATGCCTAATTAAGAAGCTTAATAGAGAGTACTAACTAAACGGAAACTGACGCATAGCCCAATGGTAACTATATATATATATATATATATATATATATATATATATATATATATATATATATATATATATATATATATATATATATATATATATATATATATATATATATATATATATATATATATATTATATATATATATATATATATATATAATATATATATATATATATATATATATATATATATATATATATATATATATATATATATATATATATATATATATATATATATATATATATATATATATTATATATATATATATATATATATATATATATATATATATATATATATATATATATATATATATATATATATATTATATATATATATATATATATACAGGCATAGGCTGGGAGTGGTATGGGGGTCAGACCATCTCCTCCCTGTCAAAAGTTTCGATAACCTAACCTACATATATTTCTAACACAATTTCCTATATTTACAGTCAATAATAAGCAAAAATATTACCTTTGTTAGGCCGTAGGCAATATGTACTCAAATTTTGCACTTACACACATACATACATACTTGTCGCTCTATGCCTCTATTATATATATATATATATATATATATATATATATATATATATATATATATATATATATATATATATATATATATATATATATATATATATATATATATATATATATATATATATATATATTATATATATATATATATATAATATATATATAATAATATAAATATATAATAATATATATATATATATATATATATATATATATATATATATATATATATATATATATATATATATATATATATATATATATATATATATATATATATATATATATATATATATATATATATATATATATATATAATATATATATATATGATAGGTAGCATACTAAGGCTGTAACCGAATGAAGGTCTGAGTAAAGAGATATTTTGGTAATAATTTGGCCATAATTATAACAATTCTTAATTAAAGAAGTTTAAAAAATTGAATTCTGAAAACTACGAATTAAAAAAGAAAATGTGTATAAAAAAATAAAATACAAAATTTACAAGTTAAAAAAAATAATAAAATGTAAAATGTAAGATGACTGAAGACTGATAATTTCTTCTGAAATCAATGTTCTATTTACAATGTTAGTAATACAATCTTCCTTCATCCAGCTTAAAGTTTAGGTTTAAAAACGAAGTAGAAAAAAAAAAGAAATATCCCAAGAATGCGTACCTCATGAAAACACCTTTTCTTAACCCTTTACACCTCTTCTCCCCCTAGCCCTCAACATCCATTGGAGGTAGTCAATATAAACAAAATACACGAGAAACATCAAATTTACATCGCCCCACTTATTTTACGATAAATATACTGGTACTTTTCAATTAAGTAGCCCTTCATATACCTCCATTTTATTTTTCTCTTCTTAATCTTAAACTTTACGAAAATTAAAACTCCTATCCAGCATATGCACAATCTCCCCACCCAAACCCCTACCCCCATGACACAGTCAAATAATAATTATATTTTAATACTGTCTTTTCTGACTAAATTTTGAATAACTCTAATATATATATATATATATATATATATATATATATATATATATATATATATATATATATATATATATATATATATATATATATATATATATATATATATATATATATATATATATATATATATATATATATATATATATATATATATATATATATATATATATATATATATATATATATATATATATATATATATATATATATATATATATATATATATATATATATATATATATATTATAATAAAAATAAAATAAAATGGGTATATATTATTTTAAAATTTAAAAGCTAGTTATTTGGTATTAGAAATTTTGTTGTCTTCTGCGTTTCTGGTCCATGGCATCGAGAATGGGTTGACGTTTGGCCTGATAACGCTGACGTAGTTCCTCGATCTCACGCTCCATTTCACGATCTAACGTTGACATTCGCTCCGTCAGTTCCCGAACGGTTAAGTGTTTTAACTGTAGATGAAGGGGGGAAAAAGCGGTTATTAGTATTAAATTTTAAAAAAATATATTACTACTATTATTAATTTCACAATTAAAAATTTCTTTTCACTTATTTCCATAAAAAAAAATTTTTTTTTCCTTTTAAACTAGAAAATGAAGTCACATCTTATTAAGGCAAAACCACCTCTAGAAATTCTTCCTATTAATAAAAATATATATTTTTTTAATTTATTTATTTCACTGTTTATCGTTTTTATTTTTCTTGACAAAACATGAAATGTCAAAATTAGGTAGTGTCTCACTTTTGTTTTTTATCTTAAATTTTTTTTTCCTTTCATTCATTTTTTTAATGAAAAAATAATAAAGTAAGAAAATCTCATAATTTAATTCGTGAGTAAAAAGGACTCATTTAATCTTACGTCCAGCCATTAGAAATAGTGGGGTTTAAAATCCCCCCCAAAAAGATTGTTAACTTTAGTTAATACAGAAAAATAGAAGACCTTGGACATAATCCATAGAAAAAAGGTAGATGATTAAAAAAAAAAAAAAAAAAAACGAACGAAATATTTATAAGAAAGTTTTATGCAACAGCAGCATGAACACTCCACCCAAACAAAAACAATTTTACCAATACATTTTCATACGTCAACACTCAACACATTACTTAACATATTAATATGTTAATTATTCCTTCGTTACATATTGGTTGGGGCAAAATGAATGCAACATAAATGGGAAATAAACAATTCATTCACTTAAGTCACTATCAGAATGTTCTTGAACATTTACATCATAAGTTTTAGCAATTTGGGGGAGTGAAAATGTTCAGGAACAGAGAGCAGTGACGTTGAATATGTTACTGGAACAGTATTTTAAAAACATTAGCATTTCTAAATTTTTTTGGCAATAGTTTGATTGTCTTTCAGTCGACGAATTATTTTACTGGTTGGTGCTTGCTGGTGGCCACAAATAAACTCTTGCTAGTGTGGGGAGATCTTTCTTGTTTGCCTTCCAGAAGGCAACAGAGTCATCGTTGATGTTAATTTTTTTCATTTTCATATATTTATTCACCTCGGTCAGAGCAGACTCGGTTAAATTCGGACATAATCCTGTACTGGCTTCTGAACATCGGAGTCCGCAAGGACAACATCCCACGAAGATGAGAATCCAGAAGATTTAGGTTCTTGAAAATTTTTAAATTTCCGTTACTTGAAATATTTAAAATCTAATTTACTATCACCAGTATTTTAATGATGAAACTAGTACTATTAACTATTATATTTACCTCATTAGACTGCAATGGACATATTTCCATATTGTCCTCAGTATTGAAATTTAACTTTTATTATACAAAATCTGTAATTTTCTGAAAAAATGCATATCATTAATTTAAGTGAATGTTGACTATTCTACTCCTTCCTTATAATTAAATTAATCTCAATTAAAATTATATATAATTGTCTTAACCTAAAATTTCAGTGCTTCTGATTTCAGGCAACCCCAGCTGCAGCTCCGCAAAATTCCAACCCCGGTTAGTCCCTACTGACTCCATAACAGTAATAATAACATACAACAAACAAAAAAAAAATTTAAAAATCTCCAATTTATTTGGCATAAATGAACTGTTCGAATATAGTATACATTATTCAAACTACCGATAGAAGAAAAATAAAGCAAATTCAACAACCAAAGGAGAGAATTAACTTCATGAAAAGTTTTTAAAAACAAAATTAGGGCGGTAGTTTTACAAATGAAATATTATATAAACATGTTGGTGTATTTGTTAATAGTGGAAGTGGTAATTTTATCGTAATTTATGATTATCATGAAATTCCTAAGAGGGGCTAAAAGACGTACTAACTCAGTAATATGCTGAAGTCAGTTCAGGGATGTAAATAGGCTGTTAATTCTTTTGACGTTCGATCAAACAGGAAAGTGAACTGCCTGCAAAATTTGTTGACTAAGCAGAGAGAATGGTATTTAAAATTTTACCAGCTCACCGCTGTACTGTTCATTAGTATCGAAAATATATTTCAATTTAGTAATTAAAATCGACATACGCCTACCTGGAAAGTAATATTGTTGCGAAACTTCCTAAAAAAAAATTATCCAAAATTTGCTAACATGAGGGATTACAATTTTTTTTTAAAATTTAAATCTTGAATAATGTTTGAAATAAATCCTTAACCTAATAGTTTCTTTATCATTAATTTTGTTATTGCATCTTAGATTAATTAAATATACATACAAAGAGTTATCAATTTAAAATAAAATAAAATAAAGAAATATTTGTAAAGAGTGAACCAGTCTACATTCGTTGCATTTTACATACTAGGATTGTTTTCCCATAACATACAATCCTATCAAAATGAAACAAAGAAAAAAAAAATTTCACTCAGACTAATACTCACAAAATCAAAATCCCCATCAATAAAGGACCTCTGAAATTTTGGTTGGTTATCGGGGATGTTTCCCCTTGGAGGAGGGATCTGGCTAGGGGACACAACACTCATTTGTACTAATTGTTTTTGCAACTGATTCTGTAAGGAAAATAAGCTCCAAGTCAAAATTGCCTCCAGTTATTTTATACTTCAAATATATATATAAGTATAAAATATAAGCTAATAGTCCATTCCCATATTTAGCCACCTGGAAGCACACCAAAAATTACAATTTTGTAAATTATCTGTAATTTACAGTTTAAGCCACACACACACATACAAAATGAATACCTCGCAGATCCATATAAACATGGCCAACATATCCTATGTAACAGAGCATCCCTTTTGACATTCAAATCACGCATTCTTCCTAATCACTTCAAGCATAGAAAATAGTTATATTGAACCCAAATATCTTGAGATATTTAGATATTTATTTGAGCTAAGCCGATTTTGCTTTCAAAACTCTATTCTCTATGAACCAATTAATCCATTTAGTTAGGAAAAAATTGCTCAATTTTCCCTGATTGATGGTAAGTAGTGAACTTCCGAATTTAATATAAATTTTACATTTTATTTCATTTATTTTATTTATTATATATATATATATATATATATATATATATATATATATATATATATATATATATATATATATATATATATATATATATATATATATATATATATATATACTTCAAAATGCTTATGCTCCTCTGGCGTTAATGGTCGACATAGCTGAGGAGGACTTTTCTGTGGTTGCGAAATGGCTCTTTCTGGAAGATGCTGATGATTCTGGTGTTGGAATTGATTAGACTGATCATGATATGGACCTTGCGTCTGTTGTAGTTGCTGAAAAGATTGCTGCTGATGTTGTTGATGCGAAAGCTGAGTTTGTTGTTGTTGATGCGGATAAGGTGGAGGAGGAGGTAACAATGTTTCAAGATCGACATCTTGGTAAGATGGAAGCCCTTCGTGCTGTATATATATATATATATATATATATATATATATATATATATATATATATATATATATATATATATATATATATATATATATATATATATATATATATATATATATATATATATATATAAAATAGTTTTTTTATTTTTATATTTTTTTTTTTTTTTTTTATTTAAATTTTTTTTAATAAAATAATTTAAAATATACATACAAGGCCAGAAATATAAATAAATATAAAAGAATACTTCTCAAAAAAAATCTCTTAATTAAATCTATAGGTACAAATGAAGTTCAAAAAAAAAAAAAAAAAAAAAAAAAAAAAAATTAAAAAAATAAAAAAAAAAATTTATCGATATATCGGAAATTTGATTTTTCAATATTCCAAACATTGAATGGCTAATGCTATGAAATCTTGATTAATAAAATGAATTTCACAGAAAATTCACTTACAATAAAAGGTATAGCAAACGAAAGTAGTCATTTACACCTACTGGGCGGGGAGGGTGAAAAACAAAATCATACTCCATGTTGTAACACCTATATCATATTTTTAGCCTTCCCTGAAAATAATAATTTTGACGATTCTTAAGATTCATATTTACCATTAAGGTTTCATCTTGAGCAACTGTGTTAGTGCCAGTGGTAAGATTAACTGTTGATAAAGGCGTAACAGGCATCTTTGCGTGTGAAGGAGAAGACATGGAAGCCACAGGCCTACCAGTTCCTATATAAGGCTGAATTTTTGGAGCATCTACGGGAGAGTTATCATTTGAACCTTTACTTCTTGCCTGTTAAAGAATAATAATTGAAATCTATATTCTAAAAATAAATAAAATTGCCATTTAATAATACCAATACTCTATGCTATAAGTATCATTAAATACAAAAAATAATACCTTCAGAAAGGATATTTATCATTGAGTAATTTAATTACCCATTATTAATATTAAAAGAGAGAGAGAGAGAAAAGAAAAGCTATTTCTTTGGGAAGTCAACTAAAATACTGAGAAATGACGAAAGAAATTGACTAAATACTATGTTAAGTATTTTTAATTTTTTTATCCACACAAAAATACCATACAAATAAAGAAGACACTTCCCTACTTGAATAAAATAAAGTTCAAAATAATAATAATAATGCCAACCTTTTTTTCTTGTTCCTTTTTATCAAAATGGTCCAGAAACAAGGGTCTATATTTTTTGCTCGGCTCGCCAGGGGCTGTATCGTGTCCTGGTCATAAAATTAAGTTGAGTAATTAAAAATAAGATATTAACTTCTTCAGAACATTTAAAAATGCATAATTCAAACTCTAAATATATATATATATATATATATATATATATATATATATATATATATATATATATATATATATATATATATATATATATATATATATATATATATATATATATATATATATATATATATATAGTAGTTTTAACAATATCCCTCCTGTGGTCCTCATTACTTGTGTCTTGTGTTTCAGAGTTAGCACCCTGCTTTTGTAAACTATTTTATCTCTACCTACGAAATTCTACCAAATCAAATAATTAATAAAACATGACATCTCTATATAAATTCATAAGCTCTTTCGATTAATCAATTAATAGAGAGAATCCCCTTGAAGACAATGTCACATCACATTTGATGTTGATCTGAAAAGATTAAAGGAAAATAGTGATGACGTGAGACCGTCAATTCCTTCAAGAGTTCAAGTCCTCATAAAAAAAAAAATAAATAAATAATTAAATAAAAATACTTTGCCAATCATTCCATTTTTAGACTTCAGAAACCGGTATACGTTATGGAGACAACATAATTAGCTTTCTTGGGTTACTAGAGCTTTCTAATGTTAATATGAAAAACAATAATTTATGGTACAAAGCCATGATCAATGTTTAATGCATTGCAACGATATAAATCTCTGTTAGGTCTATTTTTTCTTTCATTCTCACAAGGAAAAAGAAAAAATTGAAGCTTTACACGAGTGATTCAACAGTATAATACATATTCAAAATGAGCTTTCAAGACCACTGAATCCTCCAGTGAAAAAAAATCTTTTGTAACATTACTAAATTCTGATCCATTTATAAAATCTATTACGCAGTCATATGCTGATACAATCAACATGTACAACAAAACTACCAACAGTATAGCTGCTATAATGGTGATTTAATCCTAATGGTTTATGCTGGCTAGTCATTTTGCATTAGGCTAAAATATCCACTAAATTACGTGCAACTATCAATCTCTTCAATTTTATAAACTGTTTTTTTGTTAGGTTTAATGCTAAACTTACTTTTCATTGTAGAATCCTCTTCCTCTGTATCAGAATTAATGACCATAGTGCCCAAATCGGCGGTAATAGTACCCATTGTGCCCTGTCCTATCAGGGTATCTTGATCAACAGGACTGATCAAAGTTCCATCATTTGTAGGTTTCAAGGTTTCGTCAACAGAACTTCCACTATACCGTACCATTGTTCTACTGTCTACATCATCATCATCCTGTATTGTTAGTACAATTATAATAATAATAAAAATAATAATAATTTAAATACATCTTGGATAAGGACTACTTAATACAAAAATAAAATCATTCTTAATACTTACCCTAAACAACATATGCAATTAGTATACAAGTTGACGAACATTTATTGCAAAAGAACCCACGTAATTTTTTGGATTCAGTTATTTTTATTGTTAATATAAGACAACATTGCACAAATATTTTGTAGTTATGTGATATATTAATCATTCAATAAAAAAATATGCATACATATAACTACACAAATTTTTAAAAATTCCTTTCATAAAACAAACACATGTTTAAAAATGAAACGAAAGTTTAAAGGTCCAAAAAAAAAAAAAAAAAAAAAAAAAAAAAAGTCTTTTACTTCAAAAACTTAAATGGAAAGTGAGAGAGTAGTGCAATTGCAATTTAAAAGTCTCAGAAAATGTTTTAAAAATTATAAATCCTGAAGTAGCAAATTCAAATATATTTTCTAAGTTCACAAATTTTTTTACCCAAATCCAACACAAAAAAATATGACTAACCAAAAATTAAGAACTCTTTGAAAACTTTGAAAAATTCTCGCGTATTGAAGAATTTCGAGGAATATTTAACAAAGGAGTGGAAACTGATATGACTTGTCTTCATTAGAAAACTTACTTTATATTACAAAATTTTCACTCCTTTTCCCCTAGGAGTTAAAAGTGCCAATTATCCTCAATAAGACAGATTCACTCTATTTTCTAAAATTTATATTCTGAGTTTGTCTTTAAAATAAATTTTCCTACAACTTCCCCGCAAATTTGATTACAGTTATTTTAGTTGGAAGAGTTCCTCCTGGTATCAAATTTGCCTTCTTCATTCTTAAGACACCACCAACCAACCAATATTATTAACCAGGGTTGCTGAGCAGGTTATTTTTTTTTTGCCAGCTCCAGATTTTGGCTAAATCATTTTAATATTCATCATACAAATAGTCTAATGCTTGAGTGTGATATTTTTTTTCCTCTTTGATAATAAAAAATAGCATTCTACATAAAGTAAAGTTTTCAAATAATATAACATTTACTAATTTTACTGCTACCGTAATAATAATTGTAATATTTGTTCTACTTTGTGACTCAATTTAAAATTAGAATAAAATGATCAAAAAGAATCCTAACTTGCTAATTGTTCATTACAATACGATAAGTATGGCTTGGCTAGTTCTGATTTTGTCAGAACAAAACAAAAATATATCAATTGAACTCGGATATCGTTCAACCCCTAAGAGATTAAGAATGCTTTTTAATATACAAGGGTTAGAAAGCTAAAAAAAGTATCAAAACATCTTAATTGTCAAAGTTGTGATGAAAATATGATTTGAAGTGTTCTATATTTTCAAACCATTAATAAACACTATTTTCCTTGCACACTTTGAATATGATTTAACATAAAACTTTACAAAACCTTCAAATTTAAAAATAAAAAGCGACATGCACAAATGCAACATATATATAAGCAATACTTAAATAATAGTAATAATAATAAAAAAAAAAACTAATTATAAAAAATAAATAAATGCACACAATGAAAACAAATACTCCAATTCAATGAAGATGCAAAGTAGAATCTATAATAATATCAAAAAGGATGTTAAAAATACAGGACCCAGGGTTAGTGTTACAAATGTGATACCACACAAATACACAAGCCAACTAACCTGCATCTGATTACTATAATCGTTACTTGTAATATTATTTTGATGATGGGTTTGATTAAGTTGATTATTAAGCATTTCTTGTAATTTAAGAGAATTATTTGGTTGATTATCACACAGAGTATTATCTTGGGGATCGATTTGCTTGGTTTATTTCTTGATTGTTGCGGTTTAATTGTTGTTTTAAATTTTGCTTCAAGTTCTGCTGTTGCTGTTTTAATAAATTATTATAATTCTTTTGCCTTTCATTACCTTATATTTTAATTTAGGATAAGCAATTTTTTTTTCTAAATAAAATATTCACCACAAAAGACATTCTTACAGGTGCTTTTTTTGCTGGTAGTAAATGAAATAAATAAATTCTCATCTAAGTTTCATATACTTTATGGTTTTATCCTTTAAAAAATAAACAGTCTTAAGGTGTAAGTAATATTTTTCATCAATTAATAATTAATCAGGAGAATAAACTGACTGACGTCTATGACTGGACACAGTATTTTGAACGTGTGTTCAATTTTTCACCAAAAAAATTAAAAGTTTTGTGGTTTGAAGCAACCAAAGTTATTCAATTAAGTAATAGCTTCTTAAAGAGGATTAAATACTGCAATAGTCCATAACTAAATTACATAGTAAAATATTAAACTTGCAATTAATGAATATAAATTTAACAGTTACTTATAAGTTATAATGGTCCACCACCCAAATAGCTTCCAAATTCCATAATAGTAGTAGCAGTAAATTAGAGACAGAAAAAGAAGTACAAGTACTGAATATATCTTAAAATAAATAAAGATAACCCAGTGAAGTAATACCATTTACATAAGAACCTTGTCCATGATCTGAAATTTCATTAAAACCAAGCAACATTGATGTCAACTTCCTTATATATATATATATATATATATATATATATATATATATATATATATATATATATATATATATATATATATATATATATATATATATATATATATATATATATATATATATATATATATATATATATATATATATTTGTAAGGTAGGGTCTAATATTTCTTAACACTTACGGATTCATTCACATTTTTCAAATGAGATTGTCTGTTGGTGTTCATATTTTCTCTTATTTCCATTGCTTCGTCAATCATAATCCTCAAAATAGTGACAGGTTGTGCTCTAAGAATAAAATCGTGTTGCAACAGTTCTGACGCTGTTGCACGTTCTTCTGGACTCTTAACCAGGCACCTGGAAAACAAATAAGCTGAAAGAACTGTGATATATATATATATATATATATATATATATATATATATATATATATATATATATATATATATATATATATATATATATTATATATATATATATATATATATTATATATATATATATTTTTTAAAGTTTGAATTGTGCAATTACTATTATGTATCGCTATTCAGCTAAAAAAACGTCACCAGGAATGCCCCCAGAATGAAACACAGCTGCATAAATGCTAACTGCTATGTACATGTTTAAAAATTATTCACAAAAACAAAAGTTCATAAGCATAAACACTAACAATACGAAAACTTTTGAATTAATGAAAATACATAACACTTCATGTTTAACATTTTCTTTCCAAAACGCAAATTAAAATAAATGTAAAAAAATGTTTTTGGTTTAGTTAACATCCTATCAAAAAAATTAGAATTTATATTCTGCTTACGACAATACCCTTGCAATTAGTTAAAGGCTAGAAGACATGATTTGAACGAACCTGGAAACAAAATCAATAAATTCGGGTTGCCACTGATCTGGTTCACGAAAGGAAGGAGGAGGCTTTGTTGGAATCATGAATATCGCTCTCATAGGATGAATATCACCATAAGGTGGCTTACCTTCGGCCATTTCTAGTGCTGTTATACCTAGTTTTAAAGAAGAAAAGTAATTTCAAAATCATTTTATGGTGCTAATAATTCAAGCCAACTGTCTTTCAAAAATAAAAAACTGAATAAATCAAAAACAACATTCAAAACCAACCGCCAGAACTATTTTTAAGCCAATCATCCTCTACAGGTCAATGTTTTCATTATACAATATAAATACTTTTGAAATGAATAAAAAAGACAAAAAAACACGAAAAACAATCTTTTCATATCCTGTTAAAAATATTTTTAATATTTAAATAACATACTTAATATTTCCTTATTTTCAATATAATTATTCATCTATAACTTTTTAATGAATTTTGAGTTTTTATCATAAAAACCCATTTTCTAATAATTCCATTCAAGTAACTACTTCCTATGTATTTCCTAACTAAATTTAAAAAAGCATTGAAGGAATCACAGTTAATTAAAAGTGATGCTTTTGCCAATTTATTATCTGTCATTTAAAATAGAAGGAAAGGCACAGGGTGTCTAATGTTACCTTCCCTAAAGTTTGAAGATTTTACTTCCTTTCTTAAAATATACTACTAAGGTGAAATATTTTATAATACCTTGCCTTATATATATATATATATATATATATATATATATATATATATATATATATATATATATATATATATATATATATATATATATATATATATATATATATATATATATAGTACCTAAGCTCCAAATATCAGCAACGCAATCATATCCTATTTCTTGTATAACTTCAGGAGCCATCCAAAATGGCGTTCCAATAACTGTGTTTCTTTTTGCCATTGTGTCCTAAAAAGAGAAACCAACCAAAGAAATTTGAAATCTGATTTCAGCTTTTAGCATGTTAGTTAACATAAAAAATAATTATTATAACACCATTTTGATTTAAATTTTGAAAACGTCATGAAATGCATTTTACTTACTGATAACTGTCCAGCAACTCCAAAATCTGCTAATTTGGCATGCCCTTGAGTGTTAAGAAGAATATTACCGGCTTTAATATCCCTGTGAATTTTTCTACGTAAATGAAGATACTCTAGACCTTGTAATGTGTCATATAGTATAGTTGCTATTTCTTCTTCAGTCAGAGTTTTCTTTCTGAGTCTCATAATATCAGAAACGGACCCTGCACCACAGTACTCCATAACAATCTGTAAAAACAAAAAGTTTCACCAAAATTTATTTTGTAATAGTTTCAAAACTAGCGTATATCATTTAAAAAAAGAAAAAAAGAAAAAAGAAAACTAACTACCATGCTACAAATAAGAAATTAAAATCATAATTATGCTTTTGAAAAAAACTCAAAAAAACTTCTAATTTCACTGTTAAGAACAAGGAAAGAAAGTACATAATTAAAAGTTTAAAACTAACAAAAAAATACTCTAAAATAGAGAAACATTATGAAACTGTTCCTAAAAATTTAAAGAGAATATACATAAAGTATTTACTGGCTACTTAATACATTATATATAGAAAATTAATGTCTACTATTGGACTCGAACCGACACCCTTTAAGATGGTAAGTTAATACATTATATACGAATACTGTTGCA
>SEYY01000269.1:167611-180111 GCA_009176605.1 Armadillidium nasatum
AACCAAATCTTTTTGGAGTATCTAAAATCAAAACACAAAGATGAACATTCACTAGCAGAAAAGGAGCGGTCAAAAGAAACAGAAAAGAAAAAAAATCTTAATTTTCTTATATTTTGTTTGAATTTTTTTTTTTTATTATTTGACTGATTGAGCTGAAATTTTCAAAGTATGTGAATTTTTTCACGAAGTTCTGAGTTGATTTCGAGCATTTTTTTGAGTCTATAAAGGTTTGAAACTTATTTGGACCCAAAGTTGAAAAAAAATGAATAACTGGATCAAACCACTGGTCCACATGAGCTGAAAATTTAGCTGAATACCTTTGCCCCAATTTCTTGCATTGGTGGGAATAGGTTTTTGATATCACGTCTAGAAAAAAGTTATATAAGCACTTGAAATTTTTTTTGCAAAAATCGTACCCTTCTAGGAGGAAAAAATTATTTATAAAAAACGCTACCTACTATTTTTTTTTATTTGTGAATATTGTTTAGAAGAGGGCAGGGCAACAATATTTATTTAGTGCATATTTAAATGCTCTTTGTTTGAAGCGAGATATAGCCTCTCAAACTTTGGGAATTTTTGAAATTTGGCCAAAAATGGACCTTTTTGAAGGCTATATCTCAAAACCAACGAATGTCATCGAATAAAGTACATAGAGGAATTTGTAGCCCCACCCCTCCTCTATACACACCAAAAATAGGAAATGTCATAGTTGTATTTTTTTTTTTTTTAATTTTGTCTGAAAAGGTTGATTTTTTTAGTTCAAAAAATTTTTTTTTTCTATAGTTGGTCAGTTTTTGGCTTATAACATTTTTCCTATAACTCTGGGAACAAAAGTGTATTAGAGACTTTTGTATCCCATTTAATTTTGAATAAATTGTCCAATTTTCAGCTCATTCTAAAAAGTGGTTTGGCACCGCCATTCAATTAAAAAAGGGTAAAATTTCAAAAAAAAAAAAACAAAAAACAAAAAAAACTTTTAGCCGTAATAGACTCGGAAAAAAGCTAGAAATGGACTTTTCTTACCGGTAAAAAAATAAAAAAAGTTTAAGTATAATTTGCCATTTTAACCCCGGCCGGCAACCCCGGTTTTCCTTGATTTTTGGCCGGGGCCGGGGCCGGGGCCGGGGTCAGTAAAAATGGCCGGGGTTGGCCGGGGCCGGGGCCGGGCCGGGCCCGGTCGGTTCCTATATATATATATATATATATATATATATATATATATATATATATATATATATATATATATATATATATATATATATATATATATATATATATATATATATATATATATATATATGAAAGCAAGTGTCAGATGGCATTTCTCTTCTAGTATTAAGGGACTGTACTTCAGAAATGGCTCAATCCTTTGTTCAATTTTTCTCTAAATATTCAACACTAGTACTTTCCCTCAGTGTTGGAAGTATTTATTAATCCAACTAATTCCAAGAAAGATAGCTGCTCTGATCCTTCTATTGCCCTACTGCTATCACTTGTACTCTGTCTAAGATCTTTGAAACCCTTCTCAACTTTCTTTTCTTGGATCATCTGGATCATTTTGGCATTCAAGGTCTACTGGTGATATACTTTCCTATCTCACAGATTTATGGTCTTCTGCCCTTAAAGACCATGGGGAGACTTGTGTGGCAGCACTTGACATATCAAAGGTATTTGATTGGGTATGGCATGCATCACTGCTTTTAAAACTCCCCTCCTTTGGGTTTCTTCCTTCTATTTGTTTACTTATGTCTGGCTTTCTTTCTAATCATTTCATTTCAGCTGTTGTTGATGGAGCAACTTCTTCTTCCTTTCCTGTCAATAGTGGGGTTCCTCAGGATTCTATCTTGCCTCCTACTCTATTCCTACTTTTTATTAATGATCTTCTTAGCTGCTCATCTAACCTTATCCATTCAAATGCTGATGACTTGACACTCCATTTTTCAACTCATTTCAAACCTACTCCTTCTTTTGGATCTAGACTTGCCTCTCATCTTCATCTTTCTGATTCCATTCTTGCAGATAAACTCAACTTCTAGAAATCTCCTTTTCAAAGACACCTAACTTTTCTAATTTTTTTTTAATGGTTTTCCCATCTCTCCTGTATAAATAAAAAAAATGTCATGGAAACCTTACATCACAATAGCTGCTAAGGTGACCTCAAAGAAGCTGGGAGTTGTTTAGAATGCAAGAATTTTTTTTTCTTCTTTGCAGTTACTACAATTATACAAGGGCCTCATCCACCCATGTATGGAGTATTGCTCTTGTATATGGGGTGACTCAGGTTTTATCCATCTTTCGGATAGGATTGAGTCAAAGACTATAAAGACTTACAAATGCACTCCTCTTTCTAATTCACATGAAAAATTATCTCTGGGACATAACATTGGTGCCTTCTCTCTTTCTACAGGTACTACGGCATCCTCATAGCAAAGTGGGTGCATTGTCTGCCAATAAATTTTGTGTGGACATAGGAAACTCGTGTCTGTTTGCTGTGGTTCCTCCTCCTTTCCAGCCACCTCAGTTTTCTGGAATTCTCTCTGTGCTTCTTGCCAAATTTAATCTCAGTTACTTGATTTTACATTAGGTAGGACTTTTAGGGTTTTTCATGCGTTTATTGCTCTAACATCCTCTCCTTGAATAAGGCCCTGCTGGTAAAAGGTGGTGTTATATACCGTGTGTGTGTGTGTGTGTGTGTGTGTGTGTGTGTGTGTGTGTGTGTGTATATATATATATATATATATATATATATATATATATATATATATATATATATATATATATATATATATATATATATATATATATATATATATATATATATATATATATATATTAGGGATGGAGTGAAGTATCTTTATCAGTATCGGTATCGGCAAGTATAGGGATATTTTTAAGTATCGGTAAAAATTTTATATAGGAGTAAAGTATCGGTAGTGGTAGTAGGTATCAGCAAGTATCGGCATATTTTTAGGTATCAGGGAATTTTCAGGTATTGGCATCGGTAAAACTTTTGGTATCACTCCATCCCTAATATATATATATATATATATATATATATATATATATATATATATATATATATATATATATATATATATATATATATATATATATATATTCTAACTATATTATATATTTATTCTGATTAAAATCAAATAATGTGAATTGAAATAAATAAGCAATACACTCAATAAACAATTGACAAAATTTTTTTAATTAATTTTCTTAATAAAACATGATGTAGGTCTACAAATTTATTAAACATTTTAACTTTTTACCTTTACACCTAACTAAACTGAGCAGTTTTTTGTTTTAAAAATATATATACTGAAACTATAAAAATTACCTACTATATATATATAACCAAGTACAATGAGGTAAAGTGAAACAGAATACGATTTTGTACATTAAACATACCAGAAAAAATTTTTTTTTTACATTTAAAAAAAAGTATTTCATGTACAACAATCTTGCAACATATTATTCAAGTTCAAAGACATTGTCCTTTGACTGTATGTTTGTTACAATACACTATACTACCAGGTTGCTGTATCAGCATTAATATGAATTCTAAGAAATTTTATAGCTATTTCTGAGCTAAAGCAATTTTTTTTTCCTTTTAAATGAAAACTATTGTTTATATTGTATTTTAAATTTTTATTTTAAACATTTCTTCAAATTTATAAAATTAATTTTCCCTGTACAAATTTTTTTTTTTATTGTAGGAAATGGAATAAAATTCTTTACATATTATATTAACAGTAATATATTTAGGTTTTGAAAGAGCCAGCATTCGATAGGTTAGGCGTTGTTACTGGCCAGTTAGCAAAGATTTACCATTCAAGTCCTGGTTAGATTAAGCTGAACTAGTTTGACAGATATAATAAACTAGTTTGACTAAATATAGACTTAGAGGGTAACAAACTAGATTTGACATAACCTGGACTTAAGAGGTAAATCTTACACTAATAGGCCAACTACTTCATCTAACTTGTTAAATACTAACTCTTTCAGTACTTAAATATACTACTGTTAATGTAATATATGTAAAAAAAAATTAATATATTCTATTTATATATATATATATATATATATATATATATATATATATATATATATATATATATATATATATATATATATATATATATATATATATTAAAGCTCTGAAATATTTATAAAATTTCTTTTAATTCAGGCTAATACTGATGCATCAACCTGGCAACACATTAAAAAATAAATAAATAAATAAAAAAATCGAAGGATATCTATAAAATCAGATATAGAGAAAAATCATTATTTGTCTAAGTTCTTTTCTATTAAAATTTTAAGGGTTTTTGGTGTATTTAATGTATAAAATCATTTTCGAACTTCATTTTATCTAATTTACTTGATTTAAGTGTACTTTGTCTTTGTATTTTCATTAAAGAAAAAAAAAATACTCAGCTAAACTTAAGTATTACCCTAACTACTTTTTTTTATTTATAAAAAGCATAACCTATATAGAAATAACAATCCACTCTCTTTATGACTTTATATTTTTATTATCCCATCTTTAATACTTTTAAAAAAAAATCTTTTTAAAAATGAAAAAAACTAAACCCAAATTTTCATTCAACAATAGTTTATTTTATTTATATATAGGTAAAGGTGGAGATTGTTTCTGAGTTTCGATTGTTAAAAAATATCGGAGAAGCCTATCGTAAACAAGAGAGTTGCCAGAGGTAAAAAACTAGACAGACACAATTATTACTACTTACTTTTCTAGCAGAACCTAATTCGACTTATCATAACCTGAACTACCGAAATTGCCGTAAAAAGAGGCCTAACCTACACAAGAATTTGCCGTAAAAGAGACCTAACGTACACAAGAATATTTGCACGACATAGTGGCCTAGGGCTAATTATAGGCAGGAAAATATCGATTAAAATAAAATATTGACAAAAAATATCGATATAAAAAATATCGAAACAGAAACAATCTCCACCTAAGCCTTATATATAATATATATATATATATATATATATATATATATATATATATATATATATATATATATATATATATATAATAATAATAATAATAATAATGATCCAATTCTCAAATATTATTTAATAAGCTTGAATATATTAAAAAAATAAAGCAAAGAATCATTGTATTAATGTATTGGTTTGATTGGTAACTGGATCAATCTAAAAAAAACTATAGTAGCATTTAGGTTGATTGCTTTTTTCTTTTTTTTACATTTTAAAATTTCAATAATAAAAGGCTCTACTCTCTTCTTCCATTATTCAAGTGTCAACCCATACAACGATATACATATCTCATCGAGTTCAGTGTCATATTGTTTTCAAAACTCATATAGATATACACAATACATTATAATTACATATCTCGCAATTTTATTAAATACCTATGTCTAGCCTACTCAGGAAATAAAAAATATGGGTTGTACCTTTGTATCTCTAAATTATCTTTGGCTTCGATACTTGTCATTTTAGCAGCTATGAAATATAAATCTGCATAAAAATATTAAATAGCCGATTTATTTAACGCAATCATAAGGAATTATATATTCAATTAAATCCACTTTCATATCATAAAATTTTATCAAAATTGACTTAGGGACCTAGATAGCTCTAAACTCATAAACAGAAAATTGTCCCATAACGAAAACAACAGCAATCATAAAAAGCATAGCTCATTGCTATCAGTTGCGTTGTAAATCTTCATCGTTTAATTGCTGATAATTTCTTAAAAATACATAAAAGTAAAAAATGAAAAAACAGAAACCATAAAATATTAAAATGTATATTTTCTTGATATGAATATTGATAGTTCATCTTTTGAATATGTGTTTTTTTTTTCGTTTGTGTTATTTTATTTATTATTTTCTATTATTTTTTTTATTTATTTGTTATCATTTCAATCATTTTATATGTGTTGTTTCCATCTGTTTTCAGAATTCTCTGATGATGGCTTTAGAAATAATGAGCCGAAACGTTAGATATCTTGTTAAATTATGCTAATCTCACAATAAAATGTTACGTTCAATTTTTGTTTTCCTTTTTTTGCTATATATATATATATATATATATATATATATATATATATATATATATATATATATATATATATATATATATATATATATATATATATATATATATATATATATATATATATATATATATATATATATATATATATATATAAAAAAAAAATTAAATAGAAAATGTATTTGAGGTTTGAAACTACAAATTTATTATTAAGAAAAAAAAAATTGAAGGATTTGAAAATCTTTTTGAATTTAAAATAAAAAAAAAAAAAATTAAAACAACTCAAATAAAAGTATTAAATTTTATTTTAAAATCTCTATTAATTATTATAAAAATTATAAAATTTTTAAAAATTATAAATTAATATATTTTAATAGGATAAAATAAAATAATTAAATAAATCAGTTAATTTTTTAACTGATTTTTTTTTTTTTTTAAACGTTTTTTTTTTTTGAAATTTTTTTTTAAAAAATAAAAATAACTGTTTTATTTAAGTTTCAAAATATTATAAGAATTAAATTAAATTGATTAAATTTAGAATCATGGGGGGGAAAATTAATCAACGTCCAACGATTTTTTCAAAATTGAAATCAAAATGTTTATTTTCATTTTGGTTCAGAATATTTGGGTGAGTTATATAAAATGTATTAATTTTAAATTTCAATAGAAATGTTGTTTTTAAGATTAATTATTATTTTTATTTATTTATTTATTTATTGCAAGCTGTACGAATAAGACTGTTACGCAACAACCCTTATTAATCACAAATTTCATTATATTAAAAAATATATATAAGCTATCAATTATCTATAAACATAAACTTATTCAAAAATTATTGTAGTTACTTGTCCATAGTACCATAGAGGTGAATACAAAGTTTGGTGAATATAAAAAGAAACCAAAGGAATAAAAAGCTTAGGGTTGAAATGTGTCAGCATTCAGCAATCTACCACAACATCTTTTTTTTTTTCCAAGATTAATTTTTTTTAAAATAATTGATTTTATCTGACCTATTCACATACATTTAAAATTCAATACTAAAAATAAATTATATTTTTTATTTTAACATTTATCTTAATAATATAATAATAAGAATTAAATAAGGCACAGAACCATAAAATATTTTTAAAAATAATAATATAATTTAGTTTAAAATTTAAAATTTAAATACAATGAATTGGTTCTATCAGTTGTATTTTCGTCATTTTTATAAAAAAATAAATAAATAAATAAATAAAATTAAAATAGCATGTACTATTTCAAAAAAATTATAATTTAAATAACTTACTTAATTAAACTAATTGAATAATTATTTACTTATTAACTATTATCAAACTTTGCTATTACTTAGGTGAATAAGTTTAATAAAAAAACTAAGAATTAGAAAAAAAATCAATAAAGTCAAAAAACAAAAAAAAATTTAAAATAATCATGATTTTTTAAATTTGATTTATATATATATATATATATATATATATATATATATATATATATATATATATATATATATATATATATATATATATATATATATATATATATATATATATTTGTTTAAACTGATAATTTATTGTAATCGAAAATTATAATTCCTTTGTAATATAAATTTAGAATTTATCTTCAAAATCAGACTGAAGAACGGCTCGTATCATCTGTGTAAAGAATTTTTGGAAGGTATTGAACAAATGGAACATATTTTCAACTATCGAGTTTATTTTTATACTAGATAAACAATAAATGTTCCTCTCTACTTTATTGCCAGCAAAGTCTAGGATTTCAGTGATTCCATAAAGGAATGATTGTACTAATATATTAATAATGTATAAAATGTTTAAAATAATTATGAATCTAAAATGTCAGTTAGGAAAACGATGTAACTATCGAAAAATAAAATGCTAGTTATGAAAACTTTACGTTACAATATAATAATAATAATAATAATGATAAAAAAGAATGTTGACTTCTGAGTTCGAGAAAAATTCTTTAATTATTAACTACCTAAGGATTTTGTAAACTATTCTGGAATGGTTTACGTGACCAAAGCTATATAATGTATGGTAAACTTAGGGTTTACTTTAGGATGTTATAGTTATTAATTCGAAATTAAAATGATTAAATGATTAAATGAATCGCTTTAGTTATAATATAATATATATATATATATATATATATATATATATATATATATATATATATATATATATATATATATATATATATATATATATATATATATATATATATATATATATATATATATATATATATATATATATATATATATATATTATATTAATTTATATTTATTTTTTTTTTTTTTTTTTTATTATATTTTATTTTTTTAGAATTATTATGAATTATTTATAGACTATGGGAAGTATTAAAACTGGCAACACTTGCAACAGATGTTTGAAACTGTAACGGCGCTCAATTTTGAAAATTGTCAAAATTCAGCAGTGATTGATTCTGGCGGGTGACTTTTTACTGGATGGGAAAGAGATAACGGCTAAAATATTATGAATTTTTCGAAGTAAGTGATTATCTTGGTATTTGTATATTTTTTTAAGTATTTAATCGACTATCATATATAAAAGATAAATAATCTTCAAAAATAGTAGTAATACAATCGGGTACATTTCGGTAATAATACCCTAAGCTACTTTTCAAAATTTTGTAACGGATATGTTTGTAAAATTTGGCGTTTGAATTATTTTAAATCATGAAAAATAACATTTTCATTAAAGTAAAATGGGATTCGTGTATTTGTGTTTTGCAAACGGTTTGCTAATAAGCCTAGCCTATTCGTACATAGGCTAATAAGGATAGAATGTTTACTTTTGTTTGAATTCTTTTCGATTATTTAAGTAGGCTAGCCCATGTAGAATTGGATATTATTTGGTAGTTAGGTTGATTACTGAACTTCAAGATAAAATAAACTAATACCCCATTGAGCTAGGCTGAATTTACTTAATAAATATACAGTTTAAAGTTGACCTAAAATTTCCATTCAGTATATGGTAAAAGTTTAGTGTAACTTACCATCTTGCATTTTATTTTAATAAAAAAATATATACTGGAAGTGTGCCCTAACTTAGCCTCTTGGTAAAGTAAGCAGGTAGGCATTTTATATTTATACTGTTAAATTATTAAAAAGTATATTAAGACGAATTAAACCTAATGAAGTACATAAGACCAACTTCATATTAAAAAATATGAAACCTAAAAATTTTTTATTAATATATAAATTATTATAAGGTTCACTATTTTAATATACCAATATTTCAATGTAGGAGTGAACAATATATCAAAATTTAAATTGAATTTTTATAAATTTTAATATAGAATGAAAAATTATACTCCCCACTACTCAGGGTTTTGGGTATAGGGAAAAGCTCTCATAAAGTTCCTTTACCAAACATGCAAGTATAATTATTGAAATTGATGTTAGCCAATCAAGATTCAAAATGGTAGTCTTTATATAATTCAGTTTGTATAGTATAATTTTTAGGGTTTAGGTATTTTTAATGCAAAAATGGTCTTTCCCATTTTAAGTGTAATTTGATTTAATTTGCATATAATTTATCTATAATTTCAGTAAAATATTAAAAAATGCTCACTTGATGCTTACTTTTACCAGAATTTCAAAATAGATATTTAAAATTATTTTGTACTAATTTTTAGTAGTAAAATATCTATACAGGAAAATGATGCAAATATTATTTTTATTGAATGTAATCTTATATTTAATAGTATATAGGGGTGATAGCAAAACTTAAAGACTTCAAACTGATTTGTCTAAAAATTATTGCATTTATATTCCTAATCTGGTTTAAAGCTTAATTAAAAATGAAAAATTACTGATTTCTAATAGAAAAAATTTATATATTACAATCGTAGACTTTCAACTAGACTCGAAAATCATTTAATCTTTATAGCTTATGATATAAGTTAAGCTCTTAGCTTAATTACTCGTGGCCTTTTGCACTATATTGCCATAAAATTGCCTCTGAGTCTAATTAAAAGCTTGTAGGATTATTTGATATTTTGTGACTATAAATTTTATTATATTAAATTTATTTCTTCATTATAACGTATTTAGAGTAAGTCTATACACTGATTTTTAATAGGAGTAAATCAGTTTTGGAACCCTTCTGACTATTACCTATATAGGTTATCTGGTATTACTTACGTTTTAGGTAATTTTAGAGTGAAATATTTTTTATTTTAAAAAAAATTCTATCACAGTCTTCATAGTTTTAAGTTCAGAATATTGAAAGAGATTAAAAAAGAAAATTAGTTAAAATTAATATAAATTTAGGTATTTTATTGGGCTGGAGGAAAAATTAATCAATGTCCCCGATATTTTTGCTAAATTATTAAAACCTGTAACACTTTTACTTTTGGATTCTGGCTTTAGATATTTACTATAAAAGGTATGTGAGTTATATAAAATTTATTAATTTTACAGTTCAATAGAAATGATTTTTTAAATTTAATTATTTTTAATTTATTGCAAGTTGTAGGAGTAAGATGTGACTATTTTAAATATAGATATATATAGATATGTTTAAAATTAAATAACGGCACAGAACCATAAAATATTTAAAAAGATGATAATAAAATATAGTTTAAAATTTAAATACAGTGAATTAGATCTTTCAGTCACATTTTCATTTTTATAAAAAAAATTTCAAATAGCTTGTACTTTTTTAAAGAAAATTATAATGTTAAAAACTTAAGCTAATTAATTATATTTACTTATTAATTATACTTAGGTGAATAAGGTTTCTAATATAAAAGACTTGTAGCTTAAAAAAAATCCTCAACCCTGATTGATATTAACTTTACCTTTAATAAAAACTTAAGATCAATTTATGGATGATCAACAGCTTTTAAAACCCAAATATTTTAGTTTGTCATTTTTATTAATGCTTTGAGATATTGTTGATTTGGTTTTGCATATTAGTTTAGTTGGCATTTGTATATAATTTGGGTTAATAAACTGTGTTGTATGTGTAATTGAGAGTTTGAGTAGATTATTTGTTTGATGAAGATTTAAATGTGATATGAGCTATTTGTATATTTTTCGCTGTTCACAATTTATACTTATCCTAGAAGAAAATTAATAAAAGTCTTTTACAATTCAAAATCTTTATTTTTAGATTTGTTATATTAATGTAGTTTTGTTTATTTAGTATTTGTTGAAGGAAATTATTTTAATTCAGTTGTGTTTTTAGGGTCATATGCATTTTTATTGCTTTATAAGGAAATTTTAGTATATTTTTCTTTCAATGAAAGTAGAATGACTAAGAATTTGTAAGAAATTTTAAAATTATAAACTCAAGTAACTTGGTAAAATCTTCCAAAGAAATTTTTTTGGAACAGAACTTAATATTTGTTTATTTTGTAATTTTGTGAAAAATTTCCTTATACAGAGATTTGCAGTTATACATGGATCTAGAATAATTATTTTTATTTTTGTGTTAGTGATGTATCATTAAATGTTAGTGACTAAATAGAAGAATAAGTTTAATAATTATCTTTAATGTTTTATATACTTCCTCTATATGAAAAGTGTATGGTAAAATAATGACATTAGAAAGCCAATAGGTTTGATATTGCATTATATACATAAATAAGCCTCAAATTTTTATTTTGTTCTACAGAAATATTAAATAAATTTTCTTGTAAAATGTATGCTGTAGTTTGTGATAGGTGAGTGTTGAACATTTTAAAAGAATTTTTTTTGGGAGTCGTTATACATAATACTGTAATGAAGTAAAAAAACTTATCTGTAGAATAACAACTAAAAATATAAAAATTAACTAAAATATAACTCAGGTTATTTTATGAAAGCAATGAAAACCTAATTTTGAGAACATGGGAAATGACTCTAATTGAAGTACAACTTTATTTTAAAATGGCAAATATATAAAATATTTTAATACTTTTATAGTGTCACAATGACTTCAAAACATTTTCAAGAAGGGCAGCTCAGAAAAAGTGCAAGTTCCAGCAGTTTGAGAGCAAAAGGGAGATCCTCATTACAATTGTGTGAGGATTCTGGGTATAGCTCTGACAGCTCTTCCGCATCTGCATCCAGCTCCAGACAAAAACTGAACAACCATAATGCATCCAAGGATTCCTTGGATATTTTCCCTACTCCTGTTAATTGGAAACATAATTTAAGGTAAATACTTTACTTTAGCTGTACTTTGATTCTATTTTTAATAAAATATAATCACCTTCATATGAATGTAACATTTTAAAAATTTTTAGAAATAAAAAGTAAACTTGTATATAAACTAATGTTATTTTTTAGATGTGTCAGCACACCAGTAAACTCCCTTAGATCTAAATGTGATGAACTACAGTCACCCAAGAATTCCACTTTTAGTAGATGTAATAGTACACCTATCAATGAACTGAGGTGTTTCAAA
>SEYY01000269.1:185111-202611 GCA_009176605.1 Armadillidium nasatum
CAGGTGATAGCACGGAACACCTGAGAAGAGAAGGAGTAGGAGGAAGGGAGCCGGAATCATTCAGGGTTGAGTTGGAGGAAAAAAGGAGGCCGAAGAGAATTACCTTTTCAGAAGGATTAGCAACAAAGCCACCAAAAAGAACTTGAAAATCGGTTCCATTTTGGGAGCAGTAGCAGAAACACAAGATAATGGTAGTAGTAAAAAGGCAGGTTCTAAGCCATAAAACATCGATATTAGGGGATTTAAGATTTTCGACATGTGTCACAGGATTATTAATGTTTATATTGCCACAGACTCCACAATTTATTTGGAAATGTGAAAAAAAGTTGTAGTTAGAGATATTGAGGCTGTTAATGAAACAATCCCTGTCCAACTGGGTCTCAGACAGAAGCAAAAGGTTAAGGTGAGAGTTAGAGAGGTGATACTTCACGAATTCGATATTAGCACGGAGACCACAAACGATTGCCCCGTCTACGCCCACCTCCACGTTATCTCAATCTAGTCATTCAAAAACACACACACCAATATATATATATATATATATATATATATATATATATATATATATATATATATATATATATATATATATATATATATATATATATATATATATATATATATATATATATATATATATATATATATATATATATATATATATATATATATATATATATATATATATATATATATATATATATATATATATACCCTTTGGTGGGCAAAGGCCAGTGGCCTACCAAAATCTCCACCAGAGTTAGGGGGAAAGACGGAAACCTGGTCAAATTAAAAGCCGACGTGACCTGATACACGACGTTTGAAGGTGTGTAAGTCATAGGAAGTTGGGAAAATAGATGAAGGGAGTGTGTTCCAGACTTTACCAGTAGAGTACATGTAAGATTGAGCATAGCGGTTAAGTCTGGGGTCAGAGAGTTGAATAGAGAAAAGATGAGGCTGTGTAGAAAGACGAGTTGTACGAGCCTTTCCTAATGGAGGAGGTATGGGATGAGAGAGTTCAGAAGAGCAGTGTCCATTGTAATAGCGATAGTAAGAGAGAGTGACGCAACAATTCGATGGGCAGAAAGAGACTGGAGAGAATTAGTGAGAGTAGGAGAGTTGAAAAGACAAAAAGCTCTACACTCCATCTTCTCAAGAAAGCTGTATGAGTGGAACAACCCCAGATGTGCGACGCATACTCCATACAAGGGCGAACAACACCCCTATACAGAGCAAGCAACTGGGGTGGTGTGAAGAAATACTGAAGGCGTCTCAGAACACCCAACCTCTTAGAAGCTTGTTTAGAAAGAGAGGTAATGTGATCTTTCCAAGAAAGATCACGAGAAAAAGAAACACCAAGAATATTAAAGAAAGATGAAGGTTTGAGTTGTGTGTTTCCGAAGAAGATGGATGTGATATAATAGTTGTGTGAAAGATTGTGTCGAGTAGAGAGATGGAGGAATTGAGTTTTGGTGGCATTGAAAACAACCATGTTCTCTCTGCCCCAATTTTAAATACGAGATAGATCAGAGGTCAGCTGCTCCAAGGCAATCTTCCTTGCGTCTATTAACTGTTGTTGGGAGGGACGCCTTTCAAAATGAAAAAAGTAATGAAGGGTGGAGTCATCAGCATAGGAGTGGATAGGAGATGAAGTAACAGAGAGAAGGTTATTAATGAAAAGCAGAAAAAGTGTTGAGGATAGAACAGAACCATGAGGAACACCACTATTAATAGATTTAAAGATAAACGATATATAACGACCAGAAAGGAAATCAGTGAGAAGATCACAGAGAGAAGGATAGATTCCGAAAGAGGGAAGTTTGAAATCAAAGCTTTGTGCCAGACTCTATCGAAAGCTTTCGATATGTCCAGCGCGACAGCAAAAGATTCACCGAAATGCCGAAGAGCGGAGGACCAAGAGTCAGAGAGAAGGGAAAGAAGATCACCAGTAGAGCGTTTCTTACGAAAGCCATACTGGCGATCAGAGATAAGATTAGAAGAATTGAGATGTTTCCAAATCTTCCTGTTAAGGATAGATTCGAAAACTTTAGAAAGAACGGAGGTTAAAGAAATAGGACGGTAGTTAGAGGGTTGAGAGGGGTCCCCTTTCTTCGGCACAGGATGAATGAGCGCACGTTTCCAGCAAGAAGGAAGGTTAAAGTAGAAAGACAGACGAAATAGTTTACCAAGGCATATATTTTTATATATATATATATATATATATATATATATATATATATATTATATATATATATATATTAATAATATATATATATATATATATATATATATATATATATATATATATATATATATATATATATATATATATATTATATATATAATATATATAATATATATATATATATATATATATATTATATATATATATATATATATATTATATATATATATATATATATATATATATATTATATATATATATATATATATATATATATATATATATATATATATATATATATATATATATATATATATATATACTTTAATATATATTTAAAAGAAGTACCATCGTCTATATTTTTAAAACCTCTGTGTGAATACTGTTGGATGAATACCCAAAAGATGTGTTCAGAAGAATATGACTTCAAAACAGCTGAGCCGAAGACAACCAATTCAAGGATAAAAGGACAAGTTAAAATTTTGTGGAATTTGCAATCTAATTGGTAATGAGAAATTAGGATTTTGAACAAAAAAATTTTAAAATATAAAATGAGGAGTCGAAGCAATTCTGGAGTCAGATTAGATTACTATCATCGTATTGTTCATAAAACTATATTACGTCATCAGGTAAGTTTGATGGGCTATCCTGTCTTTAAATAAAAATTCTTGTTGTAATTCTACCTTTACCATTTCCTTTGTCTGTCTTTTTTTTTAAATTAATTAAAAAAAAAAAAAAAAAAAAAAAAAAAAAAAAAAAAAAAAAAAAAAAAAAAAAAAAAAAAAAAAAATTTTTTTTTTTTTTAGGCTATATATATTATATATATATATATAATATATTATATATTATATATATATATATATATATATATATATTATATATATATATATATATATATATATATTATAGAGGCAGGTGTTCTCAATTTGGGGGGTTGCCCTCCTGGGGATGTGAGAGAATTTCAGAAAAGACTTGCTATACCTCATTAATTTTTTGCCAATGTAAAGGAAAATATAATTAAAAAATAATTGAAAAAAAAAAAAAAAAAAAAAAAAAAAAAAAAAAAAAAAATATATATAATATATTATATATATATATATATATATATATATATATATATATATATATATATATATAATATATATAACCTACAATAGTATAAAAAGGGCATGGACCTCAAAAGATTGAAAACTCTTGATTTAAAGTTTTATCTTTTTTTATTAAAATAATTTATGAAATAAGGTCTATATATTTGTGGTGGTACTCAAGTAGTTTTCGCAATATAATGCAGATTTACATTAGGAAATATTAAAGAAATTTATTTCCTAAAAAATTAGTAATTTCTGATTAAGTTATGCATCACCATCATATCAAAATATTTAATTCTGTTATTGTCAAATCAATTAACTAAAACAAATCTAATGCAGAAAATAAAAGACATATGGCTTACCTGTGTATTTTTATGTAACGTAATAATAACTTAAATATGAACTAAATATTAAAATTACTTTCTGAATATGTATTGATACAGATACTTGATATTTTTAATACTGTATTGCTAAAATAAAAAATTTATGCGATCTAATTCAGAAAATTAGAAAGACTGATTTTTGATTTTTATAATAAAATAAATATATTTCTTTTATATTTTATGACATGTTTACTTTAGGATATATTTTCTGCCTATATTTTTGAAAGAATGCAAGCTTTGCTGTCTTTGTCTTAATTATTAATGATTTACTTAATATTTACTTAAATTTTGTGGTAAGACAATTATATCATTGATTTGAACAATGATATTTATACATTCAAGTATATTTTAAAATTTGAGAATATCTTTTTGTAATATATATCTGTGCATCCTTTTTTAATCTTGCTAAATGTTTTGTTATGTTCTTAAAATAAGTAATCAAATAATAAAAGTTTGTGTAATTTTTTTCTTGTAATTTTTATGGTTTTGTGGAGCCAAAGCCATGGGAGCTGCTAGGTTTTGAGTAGAGATGGAACAAAAGGAAAATCATATGAGTAATGCCAGAGTAAGATCTGGAGAAAAGTATTGTTTAGTATAAAATTGATTGAGGCTCAGATCCAGAGTTAGAGAGGGACCATTGGCAGTTTTAAATTGTTGGAAGTTGGAGCTGACATTAAAAATTTGCCAGCTCCGTAGCACTATTTAAAAATATTTTTGCTTTTAATATTTCACTAGTTTTTCTGCAGGTAATTCCCATTAAACTATGATGGTAATATGAAATTATGTTTTAAATTTAAAGTATTTCAATATTTACCTTGTCACTACTAGAAAAATAAGAATTATTTGAAATTTTAATGCATTTTATTTTATGCAATTAATTTTTTTTATTCACTTTTTCAAATATTTAGGAGTGTAATGACTGTTAAAATTTTATATATATATTTTTAATTTTTTTATATATATTAATTTTTTATTGTAATATTAATTTTCTTCTAACATTTTGTTCCCTTTATATTTTCAGAACCCTGTAACTGGATTATTACCAGCCAGTTCTGATAATTCTCATGCATGGGTCAGAGACAATTTATATTCTGTCATTGCAGTATGGGGGCTTTCAATGGCATATAAGAAGAATGCGGATTTGGATGAAGATAGAGCAAAAACATATGAATTAGAACAAGTAATTATAATTCTTAACTTTTTTAATACCTTTTATTAATATATCTTTTAGAAACTACTACATACTTAACTTTTTTTAATACTTTTTATTAATATATCTTTTAGAAACTACTACATACTATATTTTCAAAGTAATTAATTTATAATTGAAAATTATTATGAAGTATTTATTTATTTATTTTTTTCAATAAATGTATGCACTTGTAGAGTTGTGTTAAATTGATGCGAGGTTTACTCACCTCGATGATTCAGCAAAAAGAAAAGGTTGAAAAATTTAAAAGGAGTCAGAGTTGCAAAGATGCCCTTCATGCTAAATATTGTTCCAAGACAGGACAAACTGTTGTTGGAGATAATGAATGGGGTCACCTACAAGTAGATGCCACATCTCTATACTTGTTAATGTTGGCTCAGATGACAGCATCTGGTAAGAAAGCCCTTAGAACTCTTATTTAAAACTGTAATCTTTTGTTTATTTTTTTACGAGTAGTTGCATTTTAGAATTATTTGCAGTCTTAAATTTTCATTCATGTTTTAAAATTTAATTTTTTTTCGGTCAGCTTTTATGTATGGATTTATTTCAGGTCTGCAGATTGTCTTCAATTTAGATGAAGTTGCTTTCATTCAGAACTTAGTATTTTATATTGAATCAGCATATTGTATTCCTGTGAGTTAAATTCTTTATATGGCAAATTTATATTTGTAATATTGACTGTATACACATTTTAAATAATTCTTTAAAAATTTATTAAGTATTTGAAGGAAAAGTCTTAGGGTAATGTTGTTAAATTTGAGGAACAGCATTCAAAGTTTCCTCTTCAAGCACTTAATCTTAAAACTTGCTATGAGACTTAATTTTTGCATTATTGTTTAAAATAAAATTGAGAAAACTATCTTCAAATGAGTTAAGTAAAAATTTTTATAGGCTTTAAATTTTGAATTTAGGATTATGGAATCTGGGAAAGAGGTGACAAAACTAATCATGGTCTTCCTGAACTCAATGCTTCAAGTATTGGGTTGGCAAAAGCTGCTTTGGAAGCCATGAATGAACTTGACTTGTTTGGGGCCAGAGGTGGACCTGCCAGCGTTATTCATGTCCTTGCCGATGAAGCCCAAAAATGTCAAGCTGTGTTGCAGGTTTGAATTTTGCTTTTTTTTTTTTTTTTTTTTTTTTGGCAGTTTTAATTTTTAAAGTTTCAGTTGTAAGAACGCCAATTGAAAGTCCTTGTGATTAATATATATATATATATATATATATATATATATAATATATATATATATATATATATATATATATATATATATATATATATATATATATATATATATATATATATATATATATATATATATATTAGTGATAGGACGATTAATCGTCATCTTCGGCAGAATCGGCATATTTTTCTCAATCATCATCGTCAAATTTCCGACGATTATTTTGCCTATTAATTTACATATATTGGCTTATAAATATTTCTCTGCTCAACCTTTTTGTAATGAGAGTGAAAGGCTATTTAGTAGTGGAGGCCAAATATACTTTCAAAGACTAAATCGAATTACCCCAGAAACTAGAGAAAAGATTATTTCTGTGTTACAATTTAAGAGCCCTAAATTTAAAGCACTATAATTTGCTTGTCTTTTCATGTTCTTACATATTAAGATTTATAAAATCAATGTTATGAAGATTCTATTGTATTGGGTGTCCCACTCGTTCTCGACCCCAGATATGGGCTGATAGATGTTAAAGTATTTTTCAAAAGTTTATAAAATTTGCAATGAACAAACCTTGGTGTGTGAGAAGCGAGATAGAATCATGAGAGGTCGCTTTGGCCACAATCTTCTGTAGCATGAAAAAGCGTGCGCAGGAATGCTTGGCTGCTAATAGTGATCACTTCCAACACTTGTTGTGATGTTTAGCACGATTCTTGCTCACAAAGGTTTGGTTGTGATAAATTTTACTAACTTGTGACTAATACTTAGATACCTATAAGCGACTTTCTGGGGTCGGGAGCGAGTGATATACCATGTAGTATCTTCAGAACATTGATTTTAAAAATTTTAATAGGTGAGAACGTGGATATACACGCAAAATTCTAGTTCTTTAAATTCGGGGCTCTTAAATTGTGATTCAGAAACAAAATCTTTTTTCCAGGTTCTGGAATAATTCGATTTCGTTTGGGAGAATATATTTGGCCCTTACTACTAAACAACCTTTCACTTTCAAGAGAAAAATATGGAGCAGATAGAGATTTAAGCCAATATATGTAAATTAATCGACTGTATAATCGGCAGATAATTGGCGATGACGATGATTAAGAAAAATATACCGATTTTTCCGATGATGCTGACGATAACGATTAATCGTCCCATCACTAATATATATATATATATATATATATATATATATATATATATATATATATATATATATATATATATATATATATATATATATATATATATATATATATATATATATATATATATATATATATATATATATATAAAAGGCAAAAGTTTTTCCTTTGCAAATTTATAGAAATGTTTTCATTGTAAATCGTCCTATGGGCTTATAGGTCGAATTTGTCACCCTAGAAGCCCCTCTTCAGTTAAAAAGGAAACCAAAAAATGTTAAAAATATATATTTGTATTCTTATTTTGTACATTATTGTAAATTTTTTTCTTTTACATGAATAAAAGTTTTTCTGATTGGATTTGATTATAACGGTATTATTATTTTTTATAACTCTTTAGTCAATGCTACCCCGTGAAAGTAACAGTAAAGAAGTGGACAGCAGCCTGCTGTCTGTAATCAGTTTTCCTGCTTTTGCTGTAGATGATCCAGAGCTTATTAGAATGACAAGGCAAACTATTCAGGAGAAACTGCAAGGACGATATGGCTGCAAGAGGTTTCTTAGGGACGGCTACAGGACAGCCAGTGAAGTAGGTTTTAAAATGTTAAATTATCGTAAGTCGTGAAAATTAATAGGATTTTCATCTTTATTGTTATTTTTTGTATTTGTTTTCTTTTAGTTTTACTGTATAAATTTATTATTAAGGAACAAGTATAGAAGTAAGCCTTATTTTTTGAATAAGGTGTAAATATATTTGATATTTTTAATACTTTTAAATGCAAATTTTTTTTTTTCTAATTAGTGTTGATTATAAAATTGATTTTGTTATTTCCAGCTCTCAAAAATATCATTTAAAAAGGATATAAAAGTAATTAAGACTATTTTTTTTTCTGCAATAACTTTTCGATGTTTTTATATAAAAAAAAATATATTTGTGCTGCGATTTTGGTTAGCAAATTCTCAAGAGTGCTTTCTTTTAATTTTTGGATACATGATTTTCTATGCTTTGTAACATCCACTCACGTATTCACTATTCCCCCTTCTCCCCTTCCAAAACACGTGATATTTAATATTAAGCACTGATGAAGAAATGTATTTTTTTTTTTTTTTTATGGCTTCATTTGATTCTTAATTTTCAATGTGAGAGAACACACTTGTACTATGTAAAAATATGGTAAAATTATTAAGAAATGAGTATTAAAATGTATTTGAGATTTATGCCATTCTGTAACAATAAATTTGAAAATTGTAAGCTTTAAAAAGGTGCTTGTCTGATTTGAATTTGCTTCTTGAATCTTTATACCAAACTTTTTATTTTTCATTGGAAATATATTGGACAAATCAGGTTGACTACTTGATAGTCATTTAGATGTGGGGAGATGTTTAAAATAATACAGATTAACTTTTATATTTAATAACAATAATAATAATTCATGAAATTACTAAAATTTGAAATGTTTGAATATACTTATAAATATTTTACTGAAAATTTTATTTTTATAATTTCTTTTTTTTCTTCACATATAAATTAACCAATTGTGAAGCACTACACTTTAGCTTTTAAACTTACACAATAACACTTTCAGCTTTTATTTTGATATTAAAGTTTTATACATTGTTAGAGATTAACAACTAGGATTAATAATAATAATAATAATAATAATAATAATAATAATAATAATAATAATAATAATAATAATAATAATAATAATTAAGAAATTATGTAAGTTTTACTAAGTACTTTTTGAATCACTATAATTATATACACCTTGTTTTTTGGCGATTCTTTGAATATATATATATATATATATATATATATATATATATATATATATATATATATATATATATATATATATATATATATATATATATATATATATATATATATATATATATATATATATATATATATATATATATATATATATATATATATATATATATATATATATATATATATATATATATATATATATATATATATAAATATATATATATATATATATATATATATATATATATATATATATATATATATATATATATATATATATATATATATATATATATATATATATATATATATATATATATATATATATATATATATATATATATATATATATATATATATATATATATATATATATATATATATATATATATATATATATATATATATATATATATATATATATATATATATATATATATATATATATATATATATATATATATATATATATATATATATATATATATATATATATATATATATATATATATATATATATATATATATATATATATATATATATATATATATATATATATATATATATTATATATATATATGGCACTTTTTGCTTGGTCCACACTCTCAAATCGGGTATCTTTGAGGTAGTCTTTCAATTTTGTAAACAAAAAGAAGTAAGATAGGGCAAGAACAGGGCTGTAGGGTGGATGTGTTAAGATTTCAATAAACCACTTTACAAACCCTTTAATGACTTGCCAAATTGTCCACCCGCGTTTAGAAAGAAATTTTATGAGGGACCTTACCTCAAAATTCGTGTTTTTCATTGGTAAAAACATGAGGGTCTTTAAAAGGTAAACAATGACCGATGAATGATTGAATGAAATAACTTCTTGGATATCATTGTTTATTAACTAGAGAAATGATAAATCATGTTTTATTGTGAAAAATGCTTGACGTGTTTGCACATGAACACTGAACACTTTTCCGTGTACTTTTTGACTTTATATATATATATATATATATATATATATATATATATATATATATATATATATATATATATATATATATATATATATATATATATATATATATATATATACAGGTATATTATATTGAGATTGGTTAGTCTCATTTACTGTCACATTTCCTCATTTATCTTAAGTACCATATATATATATATATATATATATATATATATATATATATATATATATATATATATATATATATATATATATATATATATATATATATATATATATATATATATATATATATATATATATATATATATATATATATATATATATATATATATATATATACACAGAGAATTGAAGAGTTCTTTTAAAATAAAGGGTTTAGGTAGTAGGAATATATAAAGACAAAATAATTGGTACTAAAAGGAACTATTTTCATTGAAAGAAATTTCCTTGCTTTAAATTTCCATGTTAACCCCCCAAAAATATACATGTTCTGTTATATCTAGTTATTTTGTTTAAAATGATATGTAGTCATTATCATTTGTGGTTTGTGGTTAATATTTTGGTTTGAAGAATAGTTGGATCTTATTGGTTCAAATATTTTAAGATTTGGTATGTACTTAAATAGTAATGTTTTTGCACGCTAATTCACATTTCATTTAAGTGAAGCTTTTGTCAGGGAACACTGTTTTGATATTATCAACACGAAAGGTTGTTTTAACTCTGTTGTAAAAAGTGACTACTATAGTTAAAAAGTAACTACTACAGTTAAGTTACTACTACATTCGATAGATAAAATTATATTAAAATATCAACAAATAATAAATTCAAGTTAAAAATATTTATCAAACAGTCACATAATTTAATAAATTTTTCTTTCTTTATAGGATCCACGTCGTCTCTATTACGAACCTTGGGAGCTTAAAATGTTTGAGAAAATTGAATGTGAATGGCCACTTTTCTTTTGTTATTTAATTTTGGATTATTGCTTCCAAGGGGATAAAGATGCTGTAGAGGAATATTCTGAGGCCCTGGAAGAGGTGAGATCTTCCCTACAGAGGTTTTGCATTTTAAACAGTAATGAAGGGATTTTTAAAAACATTCTTAAGACTTACCTAATTTAGTAGTTTTCTCAGTTAAAATGCATTTAAAAGATTTCATTTCATTTTTGTTGAAATTTGTTGTATTCCTAGATTTTGGTAACGAGCGACGATGGTACTAGGCTCGTGCCCGAAATCTATTCAGTACCTTCAGAAAATGTAGAAGCCGAGAAAAAAGAACCAGGGTCTCAAGACCGTGTTGCTGTAGGAAGATTACCTTTCATGTGGGCTCAGTCATTATATATTGTAGGAAAACTTCTTAGAGACGTAAGTATAACTTCAATATGAGATTGGGAGAGAAAGAGGGTTGTGTAAAATGACTAGGTTTGAAACTGCTTTAGTTGATCGATTTCTATGCATTTAAAAAAAAAAAAAAATCATTTATTTATTACATTTTATTTAGATATTCAAATTGAAAATCACTGTGTATATTTCACATTTTTGTATTTTTGGTACTGTCACCAGAATTTCATTGCCTGTGGAGAATTAGATCCTTTGAATAGGAGATTGGGGGCTGAGAAGAAGCCAGATGTTGTTGTTCAGGTTGTTGTTTTGGCTCAAGATAACAGCATTAAAGCTAAACTTCAGGCTTACGACATTCACGTGCAGACTGTGGCTGAGGTCGCACCTATTGAAGTTCAACCTGCTAGAGTACTTTCCAAATTGTACGCTCACTTAGGTAAGATTTATAGTTAAGAATTTTCAAGAAACTTAAAAAAAGAATCGTTAATTAATTTCAAGAGTTATTCAGGTTTAGAAAAAGTAAAAACCAAAATACCTAATTAATATAATGGGAGTTCGTTAGTTACGGGTCATCCCGGTCAGTCTTTGACCTTAAAATCTATTTCAACTCCTGTGACTGTGTTTTTAATTCCGTAATTGTAACTGATATTTTTGTCCATAATTATATAATTTAAGTTAATTTGTTTCGAATCTCTTTTCTTCTTTTAAAATCTCAGCACACTTGTAGTAATTAGAGCAATTTCTTTCAGGAGCTTAAAATCAAAAACTATTTTATAGGTATTTAAAAAGTTACTTAAGCTTTACTAATTTACAGAAACTGTTAATGAGGTTTTTGGCAACATGGCAAAATATTTATCAGTAGGAAAACTGAAAGGTTAGAACACTTTTTTCCAGGGAAAATACTGTTATCATGTCTAGGAAAATCCCTGCAACGATTCTGAACTGAATAGAAAATAGCAAGTGTGATAGGAGAACGAGAGCTTTTTCATACTTGATAGGCGTTGTCCATATCCAGATTTTCACTAGAACAGGTGTCATGTAATGCCCATAGGACTAAACTGATTATTTTTTAGTATTCGTATGTTTGGAAGTTTAGATTTCTAATATTTTCATGAAGATATTTGATTTTAATAAATTACGGATTCGAATATCCTTTCAAAAGTGTTCCCCCTAAAAAGATTAGCAAATTTTTATGGCTGTTATGACCTTTAGATTGGATGAAGAAAGTGATATAAATCACCGTTGAACATTTTCTGAATGTAGCAAAGACAGATAACAATAGATACGATTTTTCGTGAGAGTAAAATTTATTTTTTAAATATCATTTTCATCTCATTAGGTCGTAACAAGAAATTGGGGCTTTCTGGTCGACATAGTTATGATGTCGGTATATTGACCACCAGCAAATTGTACTCATTGCAGGATAGAATTTTTGCTTTCACACCACAGGTAATATATATATATATATATATATATATATATATATATATATATATATATATATATATATATATATATATATATATATATATATATATATATATATATATATATATATATATATATATATATATATATATATATATATATATATATATATATATATATATATATATATATATAAAGAATTAATAGGTCTTTCGAAGCTGCTTTAATAATCTAAAGAGATATCAGAGAAAGATAGATATATAGAACTTTAAATTTTAAAGCCAAAATATTGAGTTTTTACCATCGTGAGTGTCTATTAAGGTACAAAGTAACTGAATGTGAAACTTGAAACATTAGACATCTGTAGAAGTAAATGAAAGGATTTGTTGAAGTAAAGTGGGAAAATGAAGTCAGATTAATGCCTCAAGAATGAGTAAGATTAGATGAACCACTTTTGGTAGTTAATAAATCTATGGGGAAGGAGGTTGAAGGGAAATTTTTGTATTATAAAAATGTCAACCCACCAACAACCGTAATTAAAAGATTTGAGAAGAAAAAAAAAACACTCCTGAGCAAGTAGTGTGAAGAAGAGTGCTTGGAGGAATGTAGTTTATAAACTAGCTAATAATTCCCTGTCAAACGCCTCCACAGTGATGTGATCGATTAGATGATATTCTGGGGTTTGATAGCCAAGTCAGTGATTGATTAGCTGTGACTCCAGGTTAAAAAAAGCCATATCAATAATTGAAAAAAAAAGAAATTCGATTTTAGAATATCATCTATTTGGGCTATAAAATCCTATTACTATGTGAAATTCCGTAATCATTTGTTATAAAGGAGATTTATTAAGAGACTTCAAAAAAAAAAAAAAAAAAAAAATATTAGTTTTTTTTTTTTTTTTTTTTTTAAAAATTTTAATATATATATATATATATATATATATATATATATATATATATAATATTATATATATATATATATATATATATATATATATATATATTATATATATATATATATATATATATTTTAATAATGTTTGTACAGTAGTCAGGAGAAGTTTGTTCCTATTAGGCTGGAAATAAATATATATAAAAATGGAGATCATTTCATAAAAGCTCTATTTTGAATTAAAATAAAATAAAAACATTAAGCGGGGCTTAATTGAACTGTGATTGGCTGAACCTGAAATGATCCCCATTTTATATAAATATTTATTTCCAGCTTAATAGGAACGAACTTCTGTCTGACGACTGTACATATATTTTTTATGTAATGGCCATGATATGCGGTATGGGCTGAATGTATTTGTGTGTGTGGCATGCATTAAATGTTTAAGGTAATTAGGATATATGTTCACTATTATTATTATTATTATTATTATTATTATTATTATTATTATTATTATATAATTATTAATATTTTTTTTAAAATTAATAAAATTAATTATAATATTTATATATATATATATTATATATATATATATATATATATATATATATATATATATATATATATATATATATATATATATATATATATATATATATATATATATATATATATATATATATATATATATATATATATATATATGAGTTTTTCATTAAATAACAAATACTACTAATTAGGTAAGACATGTGATCTATTTGGTAATTGAACTATACTTGTTTGTTTTATATTTAAGTTTATACAATACAATTATTTATTAGTATTAAATATTTTTTATTATTATGAGATAAAAGTTAGGGTTTGCTTTATCGATTATTTATTATATGTTGATCGAATGTATATTTTATATATGAAGATGGTGCAAGCAATTGATTGTTATTGAGTATTTAATTATTGTTTATTTATTCCTTTGTAAAAAAAAAAAATAATTGATTTGGTAGTTTGTAGATCGTCAGCGCTTCTTCATAGCTTCCGACTTAGACCTTCTCATCGATATATTCAAAACTGAACTTAATTTCTTGCAAAGTAATTGGAAACATATGCTTGGAAGACCTATTGTGACCTTTGAAATAAATCAGAGCTTCTTAGGTATACTACGAGTTGTAAGATTTTTGTTAAGCTCCTCCTCTTAGTTAAACTGCACTATCTTAATAATATAGTGATTGTAACATAGTCATTTTTAAATTATTAATTATAAATAAGGGAAATGGTTGCCCCCCCATATTTGAGACTAAATTAGTAATCCTTTTTACCAATTTGACCTAACCTTGCACGTATTATCTTAGGTACAGTTTTTTTAATATTTTTTTTTATAGCACATGTAGATTTTTAATTTTGCTTTTTAGTTTAAAGACATCGTAGTGAATAGTGACTGTATATATCACGGATATTTAACCTATTTTAATATGTTCATAAAGGATTTCTTTCAAGTTTTCAGTTTGTTTCTTTGTTGGCATCAGTTCTGAGCAAAGTGTTAGGGTATCCATCATTTTAAGTTAGATAATGTTCTCTCATTTAGTTGTTAAGCTGTGTTGTGCTTTTAACGAATTTATTGCACAAAATATTTTCATCAAAGAGCTGAAAGTGAATAAATTTGGTAAACTTCTCTTTCTCTTATTATAAAATTGACACCATATCATCTCCCTCTTGTAACAGAAATAGGAATACTCTATTTGGTTTGTTTTAGTGGCATTAAAATCAGTTATGAATCAGTAAAGTGAACAATTGTTATGTTAGAAAATCCATATTTATACTTCCCATTTTCCTTTTACTGGGCATAGGTTTCAATTTAAATAGTATTTCTATTGCAAAACAAACATATATCGAAATCTTAGTATTTATACTGGGAATATTACTATTACTGTAGGGTAATACAAACGTTGTTATAGACTGCTTTACAAGAGCTACTTGTAATCAAAAGAATATATATATATATATATATATATATATATATATATATATATATATATATATATATATATATATATATATATATATATATATATATATATATATATATATATATATATATATATATATATATATATATATATATATATATATATATATATATATGTTTTAATCTTGGCATTATCAATCACCTGTTACTCTCTTTAAAACCATGCACATCTTAATTAGGATTATATTCTAAAAACATATTCACTAAGTGCAACTTTATATTCTTGAAACAAACCTAATCCCTGTAAAAGATTATTTTTTTTGCTTGCTTCTAAAACACTTTGGATGTTGCCCAGGCGCTTTGTAGTGCATAGACTAATATTTAACATAAAATGCATGTTATTAAGAAGACATACATTTAATCTTTATTGCCCAGAAAAAGTTTAACACATTAATATTTCTAATCTTAATATGAGCATGCTGAAATCAGTAAGGGATACCTTGTAAAACTAAATATATATCATTCAGTGTATGTACTATTTAATTTATATGTTTGTCGATGCTCACGCCAACAGACTATTAAGGTAGTAATCACCCAAATAATATAATGCCTTGCTTATGCTTACATTTTTTTTTAAATAGTATTAATTCTAAGATAGAATTTGTTGATTTTGCAGGTTCAGTAATTCTGCTATTTCTGATTCAGTTACTAGCTTTCATATTTAATTTTGCATTCAAAGGTTTTATTTACAATAGTAGTATTAAAATATTATATAATTCAATATTGTTAAATTTTTTTAAACTCTTCTGATTACATTATTGTTTTTTTTTTATTACTACTACTACTACTAATAAATTATAATCACCACTAATACAACTAAAACTATTGCTGCCTATCTGCTGCTATTGCTAAAGCTGATATTTTTTTAAGCATAAAATTGAATGCTATTTATAAAATTTCTGCGACTTTTACTCTCAACCTTGATGAAAATCTTTAAAATTTTGAGACATTGAAGTTGTAAAAATAATACATTTTCTTCTGGTCACTTGTTTCTAATAATAATAATAATAATAATAATAATAATAATAATAATAATAATAATAATAATAATAATAATAATAATTATGATTTTCGATTTTTATCTGCAAAGTAGGTAAGGAAGATATGATAAAATATAAAGTAAAACCATTTTAGATCAATCAACAGCAGAAATGTTTTAATTTTTCTAGCTTCCACCTTTGTTATTTAAACTTTTATGTAAGCGAACGGCATTAATGGTTTTTTTTTGTATACAGGAAATCATTGTTTTTTGAACTTTTTATTTATTTTTGTACATTAAAGATAGTTAGCAACGTCTAAGCCGAATATAGACCACAAAAATAGATGAAAGATTTTGATTTATTGAGTGGTCATACTCATTTTAAATCATTTCAATACAATACTTAATATAACTTCCTTTTAAAGGAACGTTAGACATCCTTAGAAAAAGTAAGAAATATGAATTTTTTTTACTCAACAGTGAAACTAGTTCGTTAACCAAATAAATATATTCCAAATTGATAGAGTAATAAAGTGAATAACATTTAATTTTATACGTAACCTCATCCTTCCTTTTAATATTTGAACACTTTGCACTTCAAATTTTTGGTTGCTTGCAGGTATCGGCTAACAGCTAACACTCTTTGAACTATTATATTATTATAGTTCTGATTTGAGAGGTAATTATGCGCCGAAATATTACATGCTCCCAAATAATAATAATAATAATAATAATAATAATAATAACCAGTTATAACTACTACTACAAGTTAATTATGGTGTCTTATTTGAACTATACTTAAAACGTCCAGTTTATATCGTTCAGTCGTTTACGGACCCGTCAGGTTTATCAGAGCACCTCCTGCTGTTGACTTTTTTTTTTTTTTTAAATTACTTCTTAATTTAGTG
>SEYY01000269.1:205111-215111 GCA_009176605.1 Armadillidium nasatum
TGTAATGAAAAATAAACTCCCTCTCCTTCTAACAGCTCCTTCCAAACCCCAAACCATGACTCTCTGCTGTCGATCATCTTGGGGATACCGGGATACCATTCTTCTTCTTCTACTCCTCTTCCTCTTCTTCTTCTTAAACCTATGAAAATATACAATTATTATTATTATTATTATTATTATTATTATTATTATTATTATTATTATTATTATTATTATTATTATTATTTGCAGGGTTGCCCTGGGGAAGATGTCCGATTTTCTGAATACATCTTGCATTACCAGTCTTAATTTTCTTCATGATATGGAGGCTGGTTATTCTGACAGTAAGATTATTATTATTTTTATTATTATTATTATTATTATTTTTATTATTATTATTATTATTATTTAAAGTGGTGTGGTTTAAATGGTTAAAAACAATTTTGTTAAAAATGGATAGTGTATTTTAATAGTACTAAAAATACAGAGGAAGCAATAGCCAAAAAAGAAGGTAGGAGAGGAGAGTAGTAGTTTATATAATGATATGAAAGTAGTACAAAGAAGCTTTATGGTTAGGGATTTGTATGGAAAATCGATATTAACCCGGGAAAAATTTTGTTTTGAATTGGATATATCTTTATCATGACTGAGAAAGAGGGATTGGAAAACAAGATAAAAAGTAAAAAGAAATGAGGAAGAATAAAGTTTGGTATTAAAAGAATTTGAATGTTATCAAGATTGTACACAGCCGAGGTTGATCTTGTAAAGGTTCGAATAGGTTTGTTCTTCAAGAACATTGGAATTTAGTTGAAAAACTTTTATTTGAGAAAGAAGTTCAATAGTTATGCAAATTTGCCAAGATCTTAAATAATATAACTATTATATGGTCTAAATTACTGGCCCCAATATAGTACATTTAACATAATAATAATAATAATAATAATATTAATAATAATAATAATAAAATAGGGAATTGAAGTTCAAACTACAGTTAACCTTGTACCTCAATTAATACCAATATAATACATTTAACATAATTACATAAGGAGCCTAAAAACCAGTTTTCGTACTAAATTTTTTAAATTTGATCTCAAATCATTTGTCATATTTCTCAATTTAATCTTTAGGGTAATTGACTGATCAAGAACCAGAATCGAAAGTCCCTATTTATTTGAACTTTATCAGCTTTCTACTCTGAGTTACATGTTTTCCGTTGTATTTCAGTGATCTTTGTTACTCATTTATGTGGAACGTAGATTCAATAATGTATTGAAATCTTGATGTTTCACTGATTCATAATGATAGCGACTTAGATGACAAAAAATTTGAGCTTCAGCTTTGATGAGAATTGTAAATATGTATCACACTCTGGTTTTAAACCAATGAAAAATCCTGTTTCGAGCAGTGAAACATTGTTCATTAATGTGGGTTATTTCTCTATTTTGCTGATAGACCTAAGTTTAGAGTTCTGGTTTTGCTACAGAGTTCTATCTTCATACTTGTTTTTACAAGTAAATGTACATGTTTATATCCAATGTCATTGTACTTTCTCGAATTGTTAATTTGAGAAATATAAACACAATCGATATCACGTACTTTGAGTATTCCACTTTTTTTTCTGGCATTTAAATCTCCTTATTAAGTGTGTGTGTGTTTTTTTTTTTTTTTGTTGTTGTTTTTTACATATAGAAAAGTTTGACCATAAAAATTTTGATAAAGAAGCAAAACATAATTTTTTAATTGTAATTTTCGTTATTATTTTCAAATTTTAGCTTGCTACCCCACTAGGTCTTTGCTTTAAACCTGAGATCACTTTGACTCAAAGTTGATTAATCAGTCTATCCAAATAGGAAATTTGAGGGGCTTTCCTCTCATATATGTAATAGTCATCATTTCGATCATCGTATTACATTTTAATTGACGTCTCTGACTGGTGATGTAGCATTCCTGGTCAGACTTAAACCTCTTCACTGAATAATCTAAACAAAAACATGATATAAATTACGAACTTTTCATTAATGTAAATTTTTTTTTTGCACACTTTTATAATGGTTCAACATTAATTGCAACCTTTTTTTAATAAGCAATTTTCGCTATACTGAACCGCTTTTGTTCGACGACAAGATTGTTATCCATTCACTCATTAGAAATGTCATTTGCAGCATGAATACAGTAGATAGTTGATGATGAGGATTTACAGCTATAAGTAATATTCTATTTCATTTTGAGAATGTAAAGGTAAACCTGAAACTTCGAAATAGAATTATTTCTTTTCAAAAAGATTTTTGTTTCCGGAATTTGGTTTGAACAAAGGTTGACCAACGCAATGGGGTTCCGATGTATGAACACACAATTTCAATATACTGGTTCGGTTTTGATGAACGATCCACTGTTTTATCTCGGTACTGTGCTTAAAATTGCGGTATAATGTTAACTGTAGTTTGAACTTTAATTCCCTATTATTATTATTATTATTATTATTATTATTATTATTATTACTATTACATTTATTTTATAAGTTATTATGGACATATTATTATTATTATTATTATTATTATTATTATTATTATTATTAATTATTATTAAAGGTTTGAAACATGATGTGAAAGAATATTTAGAGAAACAAATGCGCGGAACTCTAGGATGGAAACGTTCTGACTTGGTGAGAATGTCTGCCAGGTATGTAGAACGTTTATATATATATATATATATATATATATATATATATATAATATATATATATATATATATATTATATTATATATATATATATATATATATATATATATATATAATATATATATATATATATATATATATATATATATATATATATATATATATATATATATATATAATATATATATATATATATATATCTATATATATATACTGGGTGATGCTTTTATTTGGTTATATAAAGGTTACTTGTTGGCTTTTATAGCTCGTCAATATCACTAATATATTTATTTATGTTTATTAGTTGAACATGCGAAAAATGTTTTATGATATTTTGGAAAACTTGAGGACTAATTTTCTTTTTTAGTCTGAGTAAATGGTTGAAACAATAAGTTGGATACAATAAGTTTATAAGCTTCTATAGGTTATTTTTAATATTATTTACTATTTCTATAGGTTTAAATGAAAGTCGGGTTATTATTTAGTTGTAGTGCTCAGATATTTTAATTTAATTGTTGTTATTATTATTATTATTATCCATTAATATTGGGAGAATGATTATTCGGAATTAATTAATTATAATTATTATTGATAATTATTTTTTTTAATAATTCTTTTCTTTTTTTCTTTTTTTTTCTTTTTTTTTCTTTTTTTTCTTTTTTTTTTATAGAGTTTTGAAAACTAGTTAAATATATCTTTTAAGATTGCCAGATTATAATAGCATAGTTTTTTTTTTATAAATTATTTTAAATATAAAATCATATGAGAGGTTGCTTCAGAAATTTTTGCTTATTGTTTCATCTGTCAAGCTTTGTTCTAACAGTACGCTTATTTTAATTTTTTTTTTTTTTTTTTTTTTTTTTTTTTTTTTTTTTTTTTTTTTTTTTTTTTTGTCTTACGCCTTGTTTTTCTCTCTTAATTTTCAGGGACTCTATTCCAAGGTATTTCTTATTGTTTTGTTTTTAATATGTGTGTGTGTGTGTGTGTGTGCGCGCGTGATAATACTTGTGGTTTTGGTGTCAAATTCGCAAGCGTTTGCTTTTTTTTTTTTATTTATTTATTTATTTATATTATTAATATATGAATGTTTTATCTTTTTATGCTTAACTAACACCTTGTTCTTTATAACAAGTGATACGAAAGAGGATAAGGGAACAGATAATTCAGTAAGGTAATATATATATATATATATATATATATATATATATATATATATATATATATATATATATAATATATATATATATATATATATATATATATATATATATATATATATATATATATATATATATATATTAAAAGCTTGGAACTAGTAGTTTAGCAGCTTGATACTTTTTAAGTAGACTTTTTTATGTTCTTAATGTACCACTGTAGTACACATTATAATGAAACTTACATACATTTTTTGGGTAGTTTTGTCTTTTTATTTTTGAATTGGATATTTTCTGGTTTTTCAAGTACCACACGTGACCTTCCAATCCCAACACTGAGGGGATAAAATTTTCTACTACATATTTTAATGAATAACTAATGTTAAGGAAATGTTTTTTTTTTAGGTATTTTATTGGCTACTGTTATGTAAAAGGTGGAGAATAAAAGGAATTAAAGTAAAAAATTATTAGTAAAATGGTTGTTTCAGTTTTTTTATCAGGATTTTGTGATATAAAATTTCACAAATACACTTCCGTTTTATCTATTTTTGGGAAAATATTTAATTTCCAGTTAGTTATTTCTTCAATTTTGGCTTTTAATGTGTTCTTGAAAAACACCATAATCGTTATCTGTAATATATATATATATATATATATATATATATATATATATATATATATATATATATATATATATATATATATATATATATATATATATATATATATATATATATATATATATATATATATATATATATATATATATAGTGTACTATAAACCTCGTGAGCCTGTTAGTGACTATTCTAAGCATAATGTCTTGTAAATCATTACCGATCCAACTTCGTTTCTAAGGTACTGGCATTGTTGCTCAAATTTCCATATAAGAAGCTCTCTGATTATCGTGAATGAATATGTAATATTGATTGGAAATAACATTGCAATGAATTCACTACATTCACTCAGCGTATGTGAACTTATCGCATTTCACAGATATTGTTAATAGTTTCAAACTGTCTTCCACGATTAAACATTAAAATGTAGTAGCGGATGTCAACGGGGTCATTAAAGGCCTGCAGTAATTGTCCCATGTATTACAGTTGTTGCGCCATTTGGGTATCAGTCTATTTTTCTTGGCTCCAACGCATTCATTCCCATTACAAAGACCGTACACAACATTTTGAAGAATTTATCTTTTAAATATATTGTTGACGTTTGTCCGTTAGAATATTTCACTGACTGCTTTCTTACATAATGAACTGTGATGATGATGATAATAGTTATCACAGCCTGAGAATAACGTCATCTGTTACATCGACTAATATACCCACTGCCGGTAAGTAATGAACTCATAAACATGCTCACCTTCGTATTGGATCGCACTGTGTTCTTGCTGACTGTGTGTACCTACAGGCTTCGACAAATGTAGTTTCTCTTCTTATCTTAGCCGAATCATCCCAAGGTGTATAAGATTGTTTTTTTTTCTTTTTTAAATTGGTACTCAGGCGCTGTCAAGGTTTATCTCTTTTGATATATATATATATATATATATATATATATATATATATATATATATATATATATATATATATATATATATATATATATATATATATATATATATATATATAACCAACACATGTAAAACTTTTGCACAAATCACATATTTTATATTAAAAGTTTTTGTGTATGTTTTGTATTATTCCTTAAGCAATATAATAAGGATTTTAGTTTTTGTTTTTATCATACACATTAACGAAATTAATTGAATTTAATAATGATACGCATGAAATAAAAGTGTTTTATTTTAATATTTTCAGATTTAGCAGGCACCCTCCAAAAGCTGCAGCCCGACGCAAAATATCTGTGCGAGGAAGTATTCGAAAATCTCGCTCAGTGTTTGAAGATGAAAAAGGTTAGAAAAAATGGGAATTTTTTTTTCTTTTTCTTTTTTTCACACCATTTTTTCTTTTCGTTTTTCTCTGCTTTGTTAATTTAAGTTTTATTAGGCTATTAATATATTAGTTTTATTAATGTGTTAATGTAAAGAGTGTTATCATATTTAAAATGGGTACAATTTTTTCCCCTTCAAATCTTTGAAGAATATTGAGGCTGTAATTTAATTAATTTAATTAACGTATTATAAAAATTAATTTTTAAAAATGTCGCCTTTCTGCGCACTTATTGAGTAGTCAAATTTGGTTGACGATAATTGATCAATTATCGTTTATGATTGACCGATCATAAATATTTTGAATCTTCCATCCGATGAATTTTTATACATTTTCGATGCTAACTTTAATAATTTGTTAATTAGTTCATAATTTATAAAATCATATTCAGTGATTTGATTAGGATAAAGTACTGGTTTTTACTGTTTATAAATTTGTTGCAGTTCTTTGACAAAAAAATATAAATAAGAAGTCAGTTTACCTATTTGAAATAATTTAAGTAATTTTCACTTAATTTGTATTAGAATGCAACACAGCTAAATTTCAAACCTATTTTTACTTATATTTCATTAAAACATATCATCATAAATTCTAAAACTAGCCCTTAATAGTTGTGTTGAGCAAACAAACAATATTTGTATAATTAAAATATTCCATTAATCAACTTTTTAATTAGTGAACAACGGTACTCTCTCAAATAATTGTAAATTATAAATGCTTGGAGAGGATGAGCTGTTCACCCTTGTGATTTCATTATTCAAAATTTAACCGGCTCTGTCATCCTAGCATTACTATTTAAATTGTGCGATAAAATCGCGTTTACTTATCCTTTGTCAATGGGTACCATATGATGTACCATAAGTTTCTCGTGTGGAAATGGCACAAAAGAAAATGAAAAACTTACAGTAGGATTTTTAGACTATTTATTGAACTTGTTTAACATGTGATGAACTGATATATTAATATTTAGTGATTTAGAAAATTAAAATAGGTTAGATATAATATTTTCTAGTTCTGTAGCAATTCTAGTATTTGCAAAATAGAAAAATTTTATGCTTTCTACTTAATTAACCTATATGCCTATTTTTTTTTTTTTTTAATTCTGGACATCTGTACAGTCATTTTACTCATTTATATAATTGAGAAAATTTTAGTATAAGTTTGCTTTAAGCTTTGACTAAATAGCTTTGCAGATAAATAGAATAATTTCAAAATGTTTTGAAACATCATTTGAAATCCTTGATAATTAGTCTAAAGTTTGATGTTAACAGCTAGTATTGGATTTATAATGTAGAAATTAATATATACTTTTATTATAATAAGACTGAATCTGTAATTAAGATTTTAAAATACTTTTTTGGTCGAATATTCTCAAAAATTTATTTACCTAGGTTTTAAGTAGTTGGTTTGGTTTTAAGTAGTTTAAGGACCTATCTTTAAGAGTTTGATTTATAAGGCTCTAATCCTACTTGCTCTATTTTATTAATAGGTCCCTACAGCCATGGAGGATCGTTCAGTATGAGTTTAGGTATTTGATAGACCGTAATTAGTATAATTGTTAACTTTTAGGTTAAGTGTTCCATTATTGGCATAGTTATTTCTCTTTCATAAGTGTGCGGGTTTATAACATGTTATTTTAAGGGTTTATAATTGTCTGTTTTTCATTTTATGATTTTTTATTGATTTTTATGTTTTATATTTACATTTATTTGTGCCTCAGATACAGGAAATTGGGTAAAAGCCAATTGCATATGAATAGCTATTATATATGTGGTACAATTTATTATTTTTGAAAGTTTCTGCAATTAAATGTCAAAAAACTTTTTAATAATAATAATAATAATAATAATAATAATAATAATAATAATAATAAATAATAATAAAAAATTTAAATTTTTTAATTTTATTTATTTTTTTTTTTTTTTTAAAGTTTTTTTTTTTTTTTTTTTTTTTTTTTTTCTACATTGTATTTTAAAATTTCTACTATGTTAAATAACCAATTTTTATTTATTTCACTTACATTATGATTATTATTTTAATTTAATTAAAATAGAGTAAATTTTCTTTTTAGGGTATTTTTTTTTTATTTATTTTTTATTTTTATTTTTTATTTTTTTAGTATATGATTTTTTTAAAGTTTTCGCAAACATTATTTTTCAATTTTTCTGAAAACTTTTAAAATGACAAATGTATTTAAGTAAATAAAAGCCATCAGCTAAAAGGAATTAATAGTTTTTCTTTATTAACAGAGACAAAGATATGTAGGTAAATAATAATAATAATAATAATAATAATAATAATAATAATAATAATAATAATAATAATAATAATAATAATAATAATAATAATAATAATAATAATAATAATAATAAAGATTAAGACCTATAAATGTTAGTTTGATCGTCCATTTACGTTTAGGGGAGGTCCAAACCCTTGAATTATAATAATAATAATAATGATATTAATAATAATAATAATAATAATAATAATAATAATAATAATAATAATAATAATAATAATAATAATTCAATGTTATTTAATGGACATTTAAGATCGGTTAACTAAAATTACTTTAATAACAATTCATGAAATATTATTATTATTACTATTATTATTATTATTATTATTATTATTATTATTATTATTATTATTATTATTATAATCGGAGCTTCAGCTTGAGTTCAATGTTACTCGCTTCTTCCTTTTCAATGTAGAATAGTTTATTTTTAGCTCAAGTGAGTTTACCAAATTATAGTGTATGCGAATAAGTGTTTTTGTTAAGAGAACTCTGTGGACCCTTTTCCTTTTCCATTTTATGTTGACCCCTTCCCAATCCTCTTTTTTTTTTTTTTCTTCTTTTTTTTTTTTTTTGTAAGATTAATTTTTTTTAGGAGACAAACAATGTGATTTTTATTTTTTGCAATGGCATTTTTGATTGTAGTACAATTAGATTATTATTATTATTATTATTATTATTATTATTATTATTATTATTATTATTATTATTATTATTATTATTATTTGTCAGTATATTACTTGTGGAAAATTTTATTGAATGTGTAATGGAAATGTGATGGGAAATAAAGGGTGACATGGTGTTAATGGGTAAATTTTATATAGAGAAATGATTGATGATTGATGCTGGTCGATGTACGTTCATTGAGAAGAAAAGGACTATAAGGAAAAGAAGAGAATTTATGGGGATAGAAGTGAAGATGGAATATAAGAAGTGGGTTGCTGGTTCGTAGAGTTACAGGAACTGTCGAAAAAAAGATAAAAATAAAAAAAATTTGATTTTTAATTCATCAAATGGTTAGATAAATAAAAATTACAGATTTTATCAAATAAAATAAATATAGTTAACTGTTTGTGAAAGTTGACTAAAGTCATTTGCGATGCAGTATCTCACACAAAGAAGAAATTGAACTATTTCATATGTTTTTATAAGTGAATATGTTACTCGCATAATAGAGGTTAAGTGTCAGTCGAAAGGTTATGTACGAGTTAGAAGCAAGGTATCAAAGGATTTAATTTTTGTTTTATGTCTCAAAGCAAACTATAATATTAAAAAATAATTGTTAATTACTCAAATTAACAGAAGTGCCAGGGCAATATAGCTTATCAAGAAGGGAATCATCATCAGGGGTTGTGTCACCTACTTCAGATGGAAGTCTCTTTAATCTGGAGGTTTCTGCCCCACCTTCACCTGCAAGAACTCATTCTCCTCCTGGATCAACTCAGAGATCAAGATCACCAACACCCGAGAAGGAAGAAACTTATGAACCATATATGAGACAGAAGTAGTATAGTATATATATATATATATATATATATATATATATATATATATATATATATATATATATATATATATATATATATATATATATATATATATATATATATATATATATATATATATATATATATATATATATATATATGAATCAGCATTAGAACATATATAAATTTAATTTCTGAACTGGAAAGGAAAAACTGGTTCATTATTAACAAAGAAAAAAAACTGGAACGATAAACTAAGACTGGAAAACTGGACATTTCTTCTTTTGAAGATAATTGATGATTGGGTGGATAGAAATGTAAACTGACTTTTTTTTTAGTTCTTTTCAATTTACTTCTGATTTCTTTAAATTGGTGCGTTTACGTAAGTAAAGGTATGCATATAGTTTATAATGTTTATTTAAAAAAAAAAAGAAAAAAGAATATGAACTGTT
>SEYY01000269.1:217611-252611 GCA_009176605.1 Armadillidium nasatum
GTCACCTGTGTAGGGCGCTACATCGTTTTTTAAAACGCAGGGGCGTACTTGAATTACGGGTGCTAAATTTTCGCTAGTGTTTGTACGACCTAAGACGTTGTTGCTAAAGCGTTCGGCCCTTTTTCCCATAGAATCCATTGTACTGGATCTTTGTTGCTTCTTTAGAAAATCTGAAATGGTTTTAAAATATTCTGTACTAATCTTTTAACATATTTATTATTATTATTATTATTATTATTATTATTATTATTATTATTATTATTAATTATAATTATTATTATTATTATTATTATTATTTATTATTTTTATTATTATATTATTATTATTATTATTATTATTATTATTATTATTATTATTATTATTATTATTATTATTATTATTATTATTATATCCACTCTTTGAAATATATAGGGCCTTGCCAGTGAATGGTGGAAAGGTAAATTATTATTATTATTTTTTTTTTTATTGTACTCAGATTTAATGAAGGATATTATTTAATGAATGTGATTTTAATAATAATAATAATAATAATAATAATAATAATAATAATAATAATAATAATAATAATAATTAATAATTACTATATTTAGTGGATCTTTAAAGATGGACAGAATTGTTGTATATATATATATATATATATATATATATATATATATATATATATATATATATATATATATATATATATATATATATATATATATATATATATATATATATATATATATATATATATAGTGTTAGTTGTACTTTACCTCAGTAATTATTTTTGAATTGTTTGTTATTCCCAGTATATTATTCGGTAGTTTATTAGCGGTATATATAAGAACGTATTATAATATGAAATAATGAAATATAAGCTGACACTTCCTCACTGTTGGTGGATGAACTCAATTCTAAATTGGTGAAAAAAAAAAGAAAAGAAAAAAATCGATTCTACGTATTCACTAGTGACGGTATGTTTAATTGGGTGAAACGATTGTTGATTATTGTGTGTGTGTGTGTGTGTGTGTGTGTGTGTGTGTGTTGTGCTATTGCTTTTTATTACGACCCCAAATGGAAAATATAATATAGATTTTGGTATTCTTAACGTTGCTAAGTTACTGGGGCAGAGTTTGGTCCGTTGTTGGTTGGAGATCGGTTTTATATACGCGTTTGTATGTGTATGTATGTATGTATGGTTGGATGTTCTTGACGATTCGGCTGTTATTTCTGAAGCTAAGATATATATATATATATATATATATATATATATATATATATATATATATATATATATATATATATATATATATATATATATATATATATATATATATATATATATATATATATATATATGTGTGTAGGACGATTAATCGTCATCATCGGTAAAATCAACATATTTTTCTCATTTCTCGTCAATTTTCTGCCGATTATTTTGCCGATTAATTTACGTATACTGTCTTATAAATATCTCTCTACTACTGTGAGTGAAAGAGTTTAGTATTGGGGACCAAATATACACTCCAAGACGAACCATCACAGTTTAATAATAATAATAATAATAATAATAATAATAATAATAATAATAATAATAATAATAATAATAATTAATAATAATTGTTAGGGTTTAATATACTTATTTCATTTTCAAATTTACAGTAATTGTCAAAAAATTCCTAATCATTCCATCACTGATTATATATATATATATATATATATATATATATATATATATATATATATATATATATATATATATATATATATATATATATATATATATATATATATATATAATATATATATAATCGTCGTAAAATAATCGTCTTCCCCCAGGAAGGACTTTCGTCCTGTCAGTGAGATCTTTCGAGGAGGATCCTTGGGTTACACGGGCTCACGGCGGATACCGCTGGCTGGGCCAGGCCTATCGCGGATGCCGGAGATTATTCCCATCAGTGGCAAGAGCACTCCACTGATGTACTCGTTTAACGACTGAGTCATTCGGAGCTAAGCGCAAGGAGAAATCACTCACGTTTCCCGCTCCGGCCAGGCCTCGAACCCTGGACTTCTCGCGTGCTATAGCGAGTGCTCGATCGACTGAGCTACGGAGCCCATATATATATATATATATATATTATATATATATATATATATATATATATATATATATATATATATATATATATATATATTATATATATATATATATATATATCACCACCACTCACGGGCAAAGCCTTATTCGGGTGTCAGAAGAATAAAAATAAAGTAGAAGAATTAAAAAAAATAAAATAAACAAAAAAAATAAAATAATAAAAAATAAAAACGACCCCTGCATGACCCACCTAACCCAAATTTCTTAGGTGAGCGCAGACGCGGTCTTTAAAGAAATTGAGATTAAATTTGGCAGGAAAAACAGAAGGTGGGAGAGAATTCCACAGAACAGATGTGGCAGGAAAGAAGGAGGCACCACAGCGGACAAGCCTGGAGTTGTCTATGTCCACGCAAAATTGATGCGCGGACAATGCACCCCTTGTGATAACGAGGACGACGTAAAGGTGGAGGTATATGGGTGGATAGTTCCCTCGAGCATTTGCCACTGTAGTACCTGTAGAGAAGGGACAAGGAACCAACGTCACGCCTCAAAGATAAAGAGTCAAGAGAATTAGAAAAAGCGGAACAGTTTATAAATCTTTTAGCCTTTGACTCAACCTTATCCAAAAGACGGGTGAAACCTGAGCCACCCCAGATATGAGAGCAGTACTCCATACAAGGGCGGATGAGACCCTTGTATAATTGGAGTAGCTGCGAAGAAGGAAAAAAATTCTCGCAGTCTAAACAGAACTCCTAGCTTCTTTGAGGCCGCCCTAGCAACCATTGTGATATCAGCTTTCCAAGACATTTTTTTGTTTATGTGAAGGCCAAGGATGTTTATACTGTCAACAGGAGAGAGTGGGGGAACCATCGAAAGAAATAGGAAAGTTAGGAGGTGTCTTTGAGAGGGAGATTTCTAGAAGTTGAGTTTTTAAAGAGTTGAATTTCACAAGGTTGAGACAACCCTACTGGGAAATTCTATCCAGATCTGCAAGAATGGAATCGGAAAGATGAAGACGAGAGGCAACTCTAGATGCAAAGGAAGGAGCAGATTTGAAATGAGTAGAAAAATGGAGGGTTGAGTCATCGGCATATGAATGGATAGGGTTAGATGAACAGCTGAGAAGATCATTAATGAAAAGTAAGAATAGAGTAGGAGATAAGACAGAACCCTGAGGAACACCACTTTTGACAGGAAAAGAGGAAGAAGTCGCTCCATCAACAACAGCCGAAATGGAACCATTGGAAAGAAAGCTAGACATAAGTAAACAAAGAGAAGGAGAAAACCCAAAGGAGGGGAGCTTGGAAAGCAGTGACTCATGCCATACCCGGTCAAATGCCTTAGATATGTCAAGCGCCTCCACACAAGTCTCCCCATAGTTCCTAAGGGACGAAGACCATAAATCTCTGAGATATTAAAGTATATCTCCAGTAGACCTCGAACGTCGAAAGCCATACGGATGATCAGAAAGTAGGGAATGAGATTCCAGATGATCCAAGAAGTGAGAATTGAGAAGGGTTTCAAAGATCTTAGACAGAATACAAGTTAGAGCTATAGGGCGATAGTTAGAAGGATCAGAGCGGCTACCCTTCTTCGAAATAGGCTGGACCAATGCGCGCTTCCAACACTGAGGGAAAGTATTAGTATTGAGTCATAGAGAGTAGAGTTGAACGAGGGACGGAGCCAGCTCAGGAGCACACTCCCTTAAAACTCGGGGAGGAATGCCATCCGGGCCACTTGCCTTCCTTACTTTCATAGATTTCAGAAGCCCATGCACCTGATCAAATGTAATCACAGGTAAAGGCATTGGACCTCTGAGAGGAGAAGGAGTAGGAGGAGCATTGCCGGAGTCGTTGAAGGTTGAATTAGAGAAGAATAGGAGGCCGAAGAGATTAGCCTTTTCAGTTGGAGTGTTAGCAACAGAGCCATCAGAGCGAATAAGAGGAGGAAAGGAAGATTTACAGAAGTTGTTAGAGATGTTTTTGGCAAGAGGCCAGAAAGATTTATCAGTAGGAGAGTTTAGAAGCTCAGCACATATACGTTTTGTGTAAGAGTTTTGCTCGTCGAAGAATATTCATGCAACGATTCCGAGCAGAATGAAAATTAGTAAGAGTGATAGGAGAAGGAGAGTTTTTCCACTCTCGATATGCGATGTCTCTAGCCTGAATGTGAAGAGAGCATGCGCGATCGAACCATGGATTTTGATTTTGAGGAGAGAGATTTAGTTGAAGAAGGAATGAACCTGCTCATCCCATCAACGATTACAGCCCCCACCTTATCAGCGGAGACTGACGCGTCTTCAGAGACGAAGCAGTCCATCCAAGGATAGTTAGCATAGAAGCAACGCAAAGCCTCCCAGTCAGCTCGATCATAGTTCCAGAAGATACGCTTAAGGCAGGGTGGAGCAGTTGTGAGAGAGCTTGAAAATTAAGAGTAATTAGAGTTGTGGTCAGTTACCAATAGGTGCGAAGACAGCGTATTTATAGAGAAAAGGACTAGTAGTGAAACATAAGTCAAGAGTGTTTAAGAATTGGTTAGGACGATCCGGAATGTGTGTTGGTTCTTTAATCAGTTGCTCCAGATCGTTAAGAATGCTGAATGATTAGGCCTCCTCCCCTCCTGGATCAGTATGAGAAGAACCCAACCATTCAGTGTTGTGTACATTGAAATCCCCTAAATAGAGGACCTCAGTATTTGGATGTGAAGATGTAACAGTCTCGTGAGAAGTAGTTAGGTATTCAAAAAAGGTGGAAAAATCTTTTCTATTGGGAGAATAGTAGCTGAAACACAAGATTATCGTAGTGGTAGGAAGAAAGATTTTAAGCCACAGAACATCGAAATTAGGAGATTCAAGATTCACAAGGCATGTCACTTGAGTGTTAGTGTTTACGTAGGCACAAACTCCACCCTTAGTTCGGAAATTATGAAATAAATTATAGTTGGATATATTAAAAAAGTTTGAGGAGGAATTCTTAGATATCTGGGACTCAGACAATAAGCAAATTATTATTATTATTATTATTATTATTATTATTATTATTATTATTATTATTATTATTATTATTATTATTATTATTATTATTATTATTTACTGGAACATTTTATTCCTAAGCAAGAAGGAATTACACAGAGGTTGCTAAGAGAATGTTCACTTATTTATTGTTTTGAATTAATAATAATAATAATAATAATAATAATAATAATAATAATAATAATAATAATTAATAATTATTATTTTTTTTATTTTTTTTTTATTTTAGTTGCTTCATATTTTTAAAGTAACATGCATATTATATATATATATATTATATATATATATATATATATATATATATATATATATATATATATATATATATATATATATATATATATATATATATATATATATATATATATATATATATATATATATATATATATATATATATATATATATATATATATTATATATATATATATATATATATATATAATATATATATATATATATATATATATATAATATATATATATATATATATATATATATATATATATATATATATATATATATATATATATATATATATATATATATATATATATATATATATATATATATATATATATATCCTCTGGTGGGAAAAAACCAGAGATATGCCAATTTCCACAAGAGTTGGGAAATATCTAAAACATGGTCGATTAAAGACCGACATGTACCGATATTCTGCGTTTGAAAGCATGGAAGTTAGGAAAATAGGTGAGAGGAGTGTTTTCCAGGCGATACCAGTAGAGTACATCTAAGATTGAGCAGAGCAGTTGAATCTTGACGTCAGAGAGTTGGACATAGAATGGATGAGATTGTGTAGAGAGGCGTGAAACTCGATCCTTTCTCAGTTTAGGAGGTATATGACGGGAGAGTTCAGAAGAGCAGTGTCCGTTGCAATAGCGATTGTAAAGAGAGAGTGACGTAACCATTTGATGGGCCGAAAGAGATTGCGGAGAGGTGGTAAAAGCGAATTTATAAGTTGAAAAGTCTGACTCCACCTTTTCGAGGAGAACTGTTTGAGTGCAACTACGCCTATATAACTACCACCTATATAAAGAGCGAGCAACTGGGATGAAGTGGAAAAATTCCGAAGTAGCATCAGAACACTGAACATCCTAGAATCTTCTTTAGAAAGAAAAGTAATGTGATCCTCCAAGAAAGATCTCACGAAAAAAGCTGCACGGAGAACTTTACCCGAAGATTCCCACTTCCATCCATTTAAAATGATGATTGTGCAAGAACGCAATAAGACAGACTGGTTAGGCTGCAGGAGTTATGAGAGAATATTCTGCAACATGTTCAGAAAGATGCACTATTACTTCCTTGTGCAATGACGAAGGTCATTTTAACTCGATTTGCTGTGTAAGCAAACAAATAAAAGTTTCGCTACTGGTCTGAAGACAATACTTTTATGCTGCACGAAAGATATGCACTACGAACGAGTGACTAGAATGACTGTGTAGAGCGTTGTTGACGATGATAGCATCATGACCTCATGTGTCATTATTTCTTATATGGATGGTGTTTCTGTTACCGTAACCGGTCTCCATTACATCTATATACTCGAAAGCCTTTTAGGCCATCAACTCTAACATCCTGAGCTTGAGGAACGCAGCATGTTGTTTCAGCAATATGGAGCTACAGCACATAAAGCTCGAAGATTATTGCAATTTTTAAGTTTCCAGATCAGCTGATCTCGTTAGGTGGCAATGTTTGGGTCCTCTGGCCACACTTCTTGTGATTGTTTTCTCAGGAGCTACTGAAATCACGAATGTATACTCATCGACCACAAACTGTTGACGCCTTTAAGGTTTTTATCATTGAGAGATTGCCGCTGTTCCACTTGACATGGCACGTCGAGTCATGGCAGTCTTCAGAATATGACTCAGTGTACAGACAATGATGGGCAAAAACTTCAAAATATAATCTTTAAAACAGGATAACTTAAAAAAGTATTGAATGAAATTTCATGTGTGCAAACAATAGTTACCTTTAACCATAGTTTTTTTTTTTTTTTTTTTTTTTTACTTACCTTGGATTTTTTTTAAGGATTGGCCACACACACACACACACACATACAAACGCAGTTAATATGAATTTTAAGGGATATCCGGCCGGATATCCGGTTATTGAAATCTGTCGAATATACGGTATCCGGTTTTCCGGGAAATTCACTATCCTGCACATCCATAAACCTTATTATGTACATGCTTGATGCAGGTAACTCTATGGGACTTTTTAACTTTTATTCTTTGATAGTAATAATATAATATTTTGTTGGGTAGATACTAGAAAGAACCATACTACGGTATCCTTCTCTTCATTTCAGTTCTCAGAACGGAGCAGAAACTGTATTACAAATTGGAACTTTTCCACATTAGTTATGACTTAAGTTGTATGTGGAATAATTTTTAAAAAAATTATTTTCTTTTTAAAATTATTATTAAAATGAATGAATTCTGTAATTTTAGAGAATTCTTGTTTGATTATTGTTGATTATGTGAATTGTTTAATTTTAGAATTGCCTCTGATGCTGTTTACGAGAACCTTGAATTTGAAGAATTAATGCTGCAGTTAAGAGAGTCAGAAACATTGGAAGAACAAGGAGATATTCTTCATTATCTCGTATGTATCATCATTCGTTTTTTTTTTTTTTTTTTTTTTTTTTTTTTTGAGCTATTAGTTTACTGCTCTAGGTTAGGTTAACCAAATGTTTGGTTTATTTCTTATAAGGCAAATTTTTCTAAATATTGATTTAATGGATGTTTTAATATTATATATATGTCTTCGTATGATATGTTAACAAAAATATGTGATTTGCACTTTCCTTCTAAACATTTTAATTCTATGTATGTATACGATTATTATACATTTGTTTTTACATGTCAGTGTTTTGTATTAAGTTTTAATTGAAGTATATTAATCAATATTTAGTTTTATTTATTATGTACAGTATAGCGCTTCCTAGCTTAATTTTTATATTCTATGAAATAATTTTATGTATAAAGATTTTCTTGTTATTGGTAAGAAACATTTCTCATCGTCCTCTTGAATGTTGACTTTACATAATTCAATAACAAGTTATAAATGTCTTTGCTTTATTTCCCTTTCAGATTTATTCATATACTTTATTTGTTTACAGGTAATAACCTTTGGACTCGACCACGATACTGGTTCTGTGATTGAAGGGCAGCCCGTAACGATTAAAGATATCTTGAAAGACGTTTACGAGCGCGCATGTCACCAAAAAAATTGGGCATTAGTTCGACACTCAGCTGGAATGCTGGGAAAAAGAGTAGAAGATTTAGCGAAGGCTGTGACAGACCTTTTGGTTCGACAAAAGCAAGTGACAGTAGGATTACCTCCGTTGCATGAAAAAACCATAACAGCTCCATTACCTGCCTCAGAGTTGCGGATGTTAATTAACCGAGCTTACGGTGCTGATGAGTCTACTGCCATGCTGACCCAAGAACTTCTTGTATATTTAGCAATGTTCATTCGGACAGAGCCACAGTTATTCCATGAAATGCTAAGACTTCGTGTCGGCCTAATTATTCAGGTATTTCATATATAAAGGGACTTTCTTATAACAATTAAGTATTAAGACACATAAATACCTTGATTGTTTGTTTGTAATAGCCTTCATTAATCGTATTATTAGTCCAATTACAAATATAGGTACTGTCGATGATTTTATCATCATGCAGATTCCTGTATGACCATTTTAATAAAATCTCCTCTCCTATCTAAATTCATATTAATTTGAAAGATTTGTAGTATTGAGTATCAGAAACTGTTCTAGGTAATGTAATTAATTATATCTTTGTATTTTATTTGATAGTAATTTATAATGTTCTCGTAATACCTTTAAAGGTTATGGCAACGGAATTGGCACGTACCATCAAATGCGACAAGGAACTCGCCTTTGAACATTTGATGAACCTTTCACCTTTTGAAATGAAAAACTTACTTCACCATATCATGTCTGGAAAAGAATTCAACGTTGGTTCAGGTAAAATGATTGTTACATAATATAATGATTATATTTTTTAACACAAAGAAATTTGAAAGGAATGATTGAACTTTTTGATTGATATCGTGATTTTTTTTTTTTAAATTGGACTACGGAGATATTGTTGTAAATTCTAAAGGTTTATTTTCATACTTTATAAAAAACAAACCTATTGATGCATGAACTGTGGTCTTTATAATCCTGTTTTCGAAAAACTTTGTAACAGAGATGTGTTAATGACCCACAAAATGATTTTATATATCTACTTTAAATATATTACTGACTAGTGACCATACAATAATTATTGGGCCTTACCGGCTAAGCTTATTTTAATTCTTTGTATGTATATGATAATTATAATTTCTTTTAAATGTCTTTTTTGCTCTCTCTCTGAGCTTAATACTAAGAAGGCGTACGGTCCTGATGGTATTTCTCCTGTGATTCTCAAAACTTTTATGAGTGAGCTTACACCCTGCCTTGGTAAACTACTTCAGTCTCTCCTTCTCGCTGGAAACGTACTCTCATTCAGCCTGTATCGAAGAAGGGGGTTCTCTCTTAACCATCCAACTACCTTCCCATTTCTTTGATCTCTGTTCTTTCTAAAGTTTTCGAATCTATCCTTAACAGAAAGATTTGGAAACATCTCAATTCTTCTAATCTTATCTCTGATCGCCAATATAGCTTTCGTAAAAAACGCTCTACTGGCAATCTTCTCTTCTCTTTGACGCTTGGTCCTCCGCTCTTCGCATTTCGGTGAATCTTTTTCGAATATCGAAAGTCTTCGATAGAGTCAGGCATAAAGCTTTGATTTCTAAACTTCTCTCTTTCGAAATCTATCCTTCTCTCTGTGATATCTCTAATTTCCTTTTTGGTAGTTCTGTAGCAGCTGTTGTAGACGGCAACCGTTCTTTATTTAAATCTATTAATAGTGATGTTCCTCAGGGTTCTGTCCAATCCTCAACACTTTTTCTACTTTTCATTAATGACCTTCTCTCTATTACTTCATCTCCTATCCACTCCTATGCCGATGACTCCACCTTCATTACTTCTTTCAGTTTGAAAGACGTCCTTTTCAACAGCAGTTAATTGACTCGAGAAGGGTAACCTTGGAGCAACTAACCACTGATATTTCATATATTTCTTATTGGAGCAGAGAAAACATGGTAGTTTTCAATGCCTCAAACTTATTTCCTCTATCTCTCCACTCGACACATTCTTCCACACAACTATCATATCTTCTTCGAAAACGCACAACTCAAATCTTCATCTGTTCTTAATATTCTCTGTGTATCATTTTCTCGTGATCTTCCTTGGAAAGATCACATTACTTCTCTTTAAGCTTCTAAGAGGTTGGGTGTTCTGAGGCGCCTTCGAAATCTCTTCACGCTACCTCAGTTGCTTGCTCCCTATAGGGGTATTTTTCGCCCCCCTGTATGGAGTGTTCTTTACACATTTGGGGTGGTTCCACTCATACAGCTCTCTTTGAGAAGGTGGAGTCTAGGGCATTTCGTCTCATCAACTCTCCTGCTCTCACTAACTCTTATCTCTTTCTGCCCTTTGACTTTTTGCGTCACTCTCTATACTATCGCTATTACAATGGACACTGCTTTTCCGAACTCTCTCGTCGCATACTTCCTTTCGGTCTCATCCTTTGTCTGTCCAACCCTGAAACAGTCTGGAAAGTCTGGAACACACTTCCTTTATCTGTTTTCCCAACTTACTTTGACTTGCACACTTTCAAATGCCTCTAACGATCAAGACAGCACTTTTCCAACTCCAGTGGAAATTGGTAGGCCTCCGACCTTTGCCCACCTGAGAAGATATAAAAAAAATAATTAAAAAGAGAAAACGAAGATTTCAAATCAAGGATTTATTTTCAAATCCTTAGTTAATAAGTTGTCCTTTTTGACATGGTAAACATGATGGAAAAATCACCTGACCATATCTTTGCTTTTTAAAGTTTTAGTTCAGTTTTGTTTCTTATCTTATTTTTTTAAAGAAACATCCAGCTAGTAATCATCTTTTGCTTCTACCTCATTGATTCTTGGTCCGCTTTCTTTAGTGATAATAATATTAAATTGAACAGTACTTCAAAATTTCGATAAACTTTCCAATTATATGTAATATGATGCCATATTAAAATTGGTCAAAAAAATAGTGTGCGATTGTATGTGTGGTGCATATGGTATGTGAAGAAGGAAAAGAAGAGAAGTGCCTGCTAGACATTCCTGTAAGAAGTTCCAAGTGTAAGGTTGAAAGTAATTTTTGATACCCTTTGTCAACGAAGGGTATATATATATATATATATATATATATATATATATATATATATATATATATATATATATATATATATATATATATATATATATATATATATATATATATATATATATATATATATATATATATATATATATATATATATATATATATATATATATATATATATATATATAGCTGCTTTCCTCTGTAGTCTTATTTGCTCATAATGGAAGGACAGGTAAGTTTGAATTATAAATTCATTGTACAAACTTTTTTTTTTTTTTTTTTGATATTAATATACTTTTAATTACATTTTCACATTACATACAAGATTATATAAAATATTTTATGAAATCAAAAATGCAAATTTCAAATGTTCCTTATTATTATTATTATTATTATTATTATTATTATTGTTATTTATATTTTTACAATAGAATTGATGTTAGCATATTTTGTTAATACTAATTTGGGGTTTCAGTTCTTTATAAAATTTCATGGAGTTAAAAAAATTAAAATTTCTGGGGTGTTTTTCGGTATGTGTATGTGTGTGTGTGTTTTCGTGCCAAAATCATCATCTTTTTAATTCGGTAAAGAAAAAAAGAAAGAAAAAAAAAAAAAATGCAGTATAGACCAAAAAAAATTTTTTTTTCTGTTTTTTTTTGTTCTCGTAACAAAGAGACTACCTCAGAGTTATCTGGATTTTGACAGGTTATGAGAGATTAGATCGTAATGAAGAATTTAATAATAGTAATAATAATAATAATAATAATAATAATATTATTATTATTATCATTATTATATTAATTATTTAGAAATGCTATAAAAAGAATTCTTTTTTTAAAAGCTTCCCAATCCTTAAAATTTATAATAATATTATATATATATATATATATATATATATATATATATATATATATATATATATATATATATATATATATATATATATATATATATATATATATATATATATATATATATATATATATATATATATATATAGAATCCTAATTTGAAATATACCTCTTCCAGCACGCAGTGGTACATTCTTCATTAGTAGCAAGTCCACAAAGCTTAGTAGGGTGAGTATGTTTGTCTTATATGTTAGTTAATTGATGTTTTAGCAGAAGGTTTATTGGGTATATTTGTTGGGCATTACTGTAAGTGCTTCTTTTAACATGTTCACATGCATCGCGGTTACTGAAGCTTATTATATATATATATTTTTATAAATCATTATGGTAGTTTTTATGTAAAATATCAGCTAATTTAAATTTAAAATTTTAAAATTTAATATTTTAGCTTTAATATTTTTTGTGGATTTTGTGGACTAATACTGGCTAAGTTTTTGTTGTTTTGTGTATATATATTTTTAGCTGCTATTTATTTCCTATGGCGTTTAATGATGCTTTTTTTTTCCTTCTCTTTTTATCAATTGACAGAGCAACGTGAGTACCGAGAAGGTGAGTTAAAGTTGATTAATATTTGTTGTAATTAATTGTTGTTATTATTAATTAGTTATTGTAATTAAAAATTATTATTAATTAGTTATTGTAATTAGTAGTAGAATTGTTTTTTTTTTTTTTTTAAGTAGATTATTTATAGTTTGAGTATATTAAGTATTCATTTAGCTGTGGTGTTACTGTATTCTATTAAAGTATCTCATAAATTTTTAAAGTAGATTAGTTAGTATTTAATAGTCAGATTTATTTCATCAGATATTAAGATGTTAGATTTTTTTTTTTTTTTTTTTTGCCTGGGTAATTTTGCTAGGTTTTATTTTTGTTATAAGGGGTGATAAGAGGTACAATAATATCGCATGGGTGTATAGTTATCACATACTTAAATGAAAGAGAATTTTATGATAATACTAATGGCGGTTATTTTTGTGCCAGTTACTTTATTTTTCAGTTTGGCTCCCTTCACCCATTTGTCTTCCTGAAATTAATCTTACGTTTTATATCAGTGTTTATAATTTGGGTGTTCTATTTAAAATTATTCCCCCTTCCCCCTCTCCAGGAATATCACAATATACCTTTGTTCTCAATGATTTCCATTTCCCTTCAATAATATATATATATATATATATATATATATATATATATATATATATATATATATATATATATATATAATATATATATATATATATATAATATATATATATATATATATATATATATATATATATATATATATATATATATATATATATAATATATATATATATATATATATATATATATATATAACAACAGAAATCTACAATGATGAACTTTTTGGGAAGTAACTTTACTACAGAACAGAGAGAAGTGGAAACTGATCGCCAGGGGCAGTGGCTCAGAAGGCGGCGGCTTGACGGTGCTCTTAATAGAGTTCCCAGGGGCTTTTACCCCAGAATCTGGAATGTCTTAGGCAAGGTAAGTGTAGTATTTCATCATATTAGTGATTAATATTCTCTCTTAGTTTGTATTCTTTACCATCGTCATCACTCATTCACTTGCAGTATATAGATTACGTAGCTTTGATAAGTTTGTTACAATATGAACTTAAATTCGCTACACCAAGTATGTTGATACAAGAGTAGAGACGAATACTCTGCATTGACACATACAAACACATATACACAAAACCTTACTTCCTTGTTCACCATTTACCTGGTGAGAGATATTTAAATAAGTCTTCAGTAGTAGTTATTTTTGATAATAAACTTTCCCTTTAGTGAGCATATCAATAGTCTTGTAATAGTCCTACACACTTTATGCACTTGTAAGCAAAAGATCCTTTGTTCCTAAAAGTATGTAAATAAGATATACTAGTGTTTGCTTATATTCATCTATTCTATGGTATATCGTCAAGATTGTGTTTATGCAAATACGTACTTTATATAAATCGTTAATCAACGGTATTACTTAATTACTATGAATATTTCATTCCCAATTTCAAGTTACATCCTCCTTAAACTATAATTAATATATAATGTTACATATTATTAATGTTACAACTAATTTAGCTGGCGAACCAAATTGTGGTTGGACCAATACACACCATCACCTTTACGATATAATCAGCGAAAGCCTAGTACCAGGTCACGTACTATAGATCAAAAGCGGTAGACTGAAAAGCTTGTAGGGGAACATATACTACAAATATGGAAACTTGGTTGGAGATTCAATTGCGGTTACCTGAACGAACAAGAAAATTGCCGTCCGTAGTATGTTTTCTGTAATAGTTATGTACAGTTTGTCATATATACACAAACCTTGGTGCACATAGGCCCATACCATTAAAAACATATAGCCAACATTCATAACAGAACCCACTTTGTAACGTTCAGATATCACTTTAGTAATCTGCCTTTAGCCAGAAGGTGTGCTCGTCAGAAATTGATACCATGACATGCATCGATGGGTAGAATATCTTTATTCGTTGAACTGAGGCAAAAGTTGCTATCAACCTCATTGATCTGCGCACCATTTCTACCTAGTTGAGAAAATAAGTAAAATCATTTTCTCTAGGCAGGACAACTCTTCATTTATTAAAGTTTATCTTTAAGCAAAATACTAATAGTACATCAGTACTTATTTTCCTTTCACAGATTACCCAAACTGCCTGGATCTGCATTATTTTTATTATTACTACTACTACTACTATTTATTATTATTATTTTCTTTTTCAGTGCAAAGGCATCAATATTGAGGGAAAAGTTATACCGCAAACACTGACTCAAGAGGTATTTTATTATTATTATTATTATTATTATATATATATATATATATATATATATATAATATATAATAATATATATATATATATATATATATATATATATATATATATATATATATATATATATATTATATATAATTCTTATTGATTGCTCAGTTTACGTGTTAAACCTTCTAGATTATATTTCACTGTATTGAACGTTTTGTTTGGCGACGGTTAAAGGAAGTGGATGGTGGAAATTAGCCAAATTTGACAGATGGGGACCATCGAACATTAAAAAGGATTGTGGACAAACTACATAAAACTACTGCAGGAAAGGTGACAATTTAACTCAATAACACCTACTTGAGCAATACTGTTTGACAAGAACAGTACGACGAGAGTCTCACAAATTCGCAATTTCAAAAGCTTTTACAACAGAAAGAAGTGGTGCCGCCATCACAAAACATGGACTATTGATGATTGAAAGAATGTAGGATGATACGATGAATTATCTTTTACATTATTCCCTACGAAAGGCAGGGTTTATGTTTAGAGAACCCCAAATGAAGCTTACGGTCCGAACTTCGTGCTTCCGACAGCTAATCATAGGGGTGGTTCCTTTATGATATGGGCTGCTATATCGTGAAATTCAGCTGATCCTGTTTATTACCATCAATGACCGGATGACTGCGAATGAATATCTTGACATTCTTCAACGATGAAGTTCTTGCTGTGACCAGTATATTGTTGCCAAACACTGCCATATTCCAGGATGGTAATATACCTATACACAGAGCCAAAATGGTTTTGTCTTAGATTGAGGAGCACCGAGCACCGGAAATTTATCAAAAACTTTGCTTGGCCAGCATAATCGCCAGACCACAACATAATTGATTTTTGGAAAAAACAGTAAGGTGCAGATTGCCACCCCTCAAAGTCGTTGAAGCCAATGGCGGACACTTTGATACAGGATTAATACAGGAATGGATCAACATTCTGTTTGAAACTATTTATACACTCTACAGATCTATTCCGTGAAAAATTGCAGCTGCTCTAAAAGCAAATGTTGACCCAACACTTTTGTTTATATGTTAGGCGTTCATAATATTTTGTCCGTCCCCCCATATATATATATATATATATATATATATATATATATATATATATATATATATATATATATATATATATATATATATATATATATATATATATATATATATATATATATATATATATATATATATTAGTAGTGTGTGTACTAATAGTGCGTTGTCGCTTTGTTGGTACCAATTATAAATACTTAAATGTAATTCTTGCCAATTGATAGAACTTTAATTCTTTTAGTAGATTGAATAGTATGTTTTTTTTTTTTTTGACATAATTGGATGTTTTAAAAATAAATTCTTAGTATAAAAATGAATAATCCACTATTTAGAATTGTTTCTTGTTTGAGGAAAACGTAGGTTTGTTTTAAAAAAGGAATGTAATCGTTTTAATATTTATTTAATGAAAGTTCGTGCAATTTAAATGTTTAATCATATGATACTACTAAAAAAAAAAAGAAAATAACTCAAAATGGGAAAGATTTTACTTCATTTTTATTTAACAGAAAGACTAACATAAAGTTGTTCGTATTGTAGAATGCTTTTCCCCTTAATGAAACGTACTGAAGAAAGTTAGTGGAAAGGGTACTAATTTGAATTATTAATAATTAGTGATTATTTTTATTATTAATGTTAATATTATTATATTGAAATTTTAAAAAAAGAAACTTTATTTGGTTAAAAAAAAAAAAAAGGTAAATATGTTAATGGAATATTGAGGAATGTATGGTAAATAATATTTAAATATTTTTTTTTTTAATAAAAATTGTATTTTAAAGTAGGAGAATTTTTCAATTTTCAATGTATTTGAAATAAGTGTCAGGAATTTCATATAATTTTATTGGGTTATCAGAATAGGTTAATGATAGTCAGTTGATGATTTGTGAAGTGAGAATAGAATGTGATTTATAAAGATGATTCTTACATAAAGTTTTAAACTTTTGAAACTTTCGCTCAATTCCCCAAAGGCATTCATCCTCCTGTCCATGTACATTATTTTGGTTAAACAGTCATTAAACTCTGTTAAAAATTTTTGCTAACACATTCAGCATTATACTCATAGATTTTATTTTTCTTTTATTTTTCAGATGACGGCAGGAGAACTGAAGTTTGCGCTGGAAGTTGAAGGTGTACTTAACACAATTCCTCAACCTGAATACCGACAATTAGTTGTTGAGGTAAAGTCTTATTATTATTAAACTTTATATTAACCGTCAGTCACACCAAAAAAAATAATTGAATTTAATTAAAGGGAATCAGAATTTTGAAGTATGTCATTCGGCGTCTTTATTTAAAGAAAAATTATTATATTATTAGTACTATTAATTTCTTATGGTTAACTAACACTATTCAGAATGGTTCTGGGGATGATGAACACAGTCTTCAGACAATTTATTCTGTAAAATGACGAAGATTTGTGGTGCTATTTTATTAGATGAAATTCATGATATAACAATCTTTTATCCTTTTTATAATGTTAGACTGTAATTTTCTTTTATTTTTAGGCGCTGATGATTCTATCTTTAGTGGCAGAATATAATTTTATAACGTGGATCGCCGATATAATATCCGCACAAGACATCGTCCACGTAGCCAACAATATCTTCCTTCAAGATCAAGTAAGTGATTAAAGGTCGCTCGTCTTTTGTTTCTTTAGTATTTAAACTAATTTTGATATGTTTACAAGAACTTCGAATAAAATAAAAAATAAAAAATTCTTTTACTTTAGGTTACTTTAAACCTTTTAGATTGTATTTACATCCAGATAAGTTTTGGGGAGGTAGAAATTTTTATCTTTCCACCCTATCGACCCCTTATAGAGCTCCATTTTGAAACATGAAAATTATGAAATTGTTGATAAATATATGTTTAAATATCATTGAAACTAAAACTTAACATTCTCTGATCTTCAGAGACAGCAAGACGGAGATGCCACTTCCTGTTGTGCCACCGACAAGAGAGGAGTTGGTAGTAGCGGATGTTTGCCTTGCGAAGGCGCCGCCTTCATTTGCGCTCACTTTTATGACTCTGCCCCTTCAGGGTCTTTTGGCACAATGTCCTATATGATTAGGGCTGTGACTTGTACATTACACTGTTTTCCACAAGAAGGAGATCTTGATTGTAATATTAGTTAATCATTTTTATTTATTTAGGTTTATTTTTTTTTTAAATTGTGAAATGGTCATGATTTTTGAAATGTTTTCACACATTTCTCCTTAATTGCAATAGTTAAAGTAGTTTGTTGCCGTTTATTGTTGAAGTTTTGTTTACAGAATTGCCATATCTCATAACAATTATTTATTCTATATTGAAAGAGTTGGGTAGGAGGGATGTAGGTTTATTATTATTAAGTATGAAAAAGGTCAGTAATAGTGGACAGTTATATAAAGCTGTTTTCGTTTCAAAAAATCCCTTTCCAAACGTTAGATCATTGGACATTTGTTTGATCATATAAAATGATTCTTCAAATGATATAGTTCCCTATTAAGCATGACTGTTATTTGGACTGTATTCGAAGTATAAGAAATCCTATATCAATTTTTTTTTTAAATATTAAAGTTTTATTAGCAGCCGAGTTAAAGTAATTTAATTTAATTTTTTAATAATTGTAAATATTTTTTAGTTTTTCTTATCAGCTCTACGGCAAATACTCTAATTTGGCTCGATTAAATTTGTTGATATATATATATATATATATATTGCACAGCCTTAATGATACATTGTTTTACATTATCGCTATGGTAAAATAATTTTCTGGATTGTACAACTTTCAGAAAACGAAAACGTCTTTATATATTGTCATATATCAATGAAAAACTGATCATGACAGGTTATCAAGTTATCAAAGTATATAAGTAAGTTTTATCTTAAGAAATAACGTTTACGAAACAATAAAGAAAAAAAGATTAAAAGATACGAGGCGAATTCTGATAATTTTATAATCATGAGTTTGAGGTAGTTTTGAGGATAGAAAAGAAGGAATAGTTTGTGAATAAAGTTGAAGATTCGTAAAAGTGAAGTTTTAATATACAAAATAGATTTTTTAAGTTCTGTGATAAATATTTATTTTCAAAGGAGAGCTTAGAATGGAAATGGGTTGTTGAAGCTTAACTTGTTTAATTCTTGTTTTTCTTTTCAAGAGTTTAATGTATTTTTATTATTAAATTGTAGTTGATATCGTTATTACTAATATATATATATATATATATATATATATATATATATATATATATATATATATATATATATATATATATATATATATATATATATATATATATATATATATATATATATATATATATATATATATATATATATATATATATATATATATATATATATATATATTATAGGGGAGGGGATGTCATTAGAAAGAATATGAAGTTTCATTGAGAATTATATTTATTTACAAAAATAATTTGGAAATGCAAATTTAGAACAGGTGGGTTCCCTTATAGGATGAATAAAGCTTATAATATTTTACCAAATTGAAGGAATTATATCAAGATATTCAGTTTCCTATAAAATGTCATACTATTATTAAAAAGCATTTTTGCTGCAATAATTTGTTTACATATCGATTCACTTTTGTATTATTGTGTGCTAGAAATGTTTCAAAGTCTAAAATAACGTCTTGTATGTAGTTGAAAAGGAAAAGCTTTATCATCAAATTTATGATATTGAAATAAATATTAAAGAATGAATTATATATAAATATATTTAGTAAGTGAACAGAGGCTGGTGAATTATGTAAAATTAGGTTTGCTTTTATTCAAAAAGAATTATAAGACCCTAAAAGGTGAGCAAATATCAAATTACTTAAACTTTTGTTTGGATTAGAATTAAAATATTTTAATTATTTTTAGACCCCATAAAAGAGTGTTTAATATAAACGGAAATATGTCTACCGTGGCTCAAACGGTAGTAGAGCTATTGACTCTGCTTGAGGGCGCCGGTTCGATCCTACTTGGGGATCCTAGGTATATACTACCTAGAATAGGGCAATGCCCGTGAGATGTGAACTTACATATAAAATAAAATTCGGTTACGTTCGAAATCTTTCGCTTTAATGAAAAATTGAAAAGACAATATTGAGAAATGTTGCTTTCCATTTCTTTGGTAATAAAACAAGCTAATATTTTTCTTATGAATAAAAATCTAGTCTATTATTATTTAAGTTATAGCTTTTAACATTTCGGTTTTATCATTAAAATTTTGATAATCCTTTCTTAGACAAATAACTGCCCATTAAAAATTGCCATCGTCGTTGGAAGAATTTAATTTATAATTAATAATCGTCCCACTTAATAAATATTCATTTTTAATGTGATTTTCATTTTCCATTTTAGTTTGTTAGAAATTTCATTTTTTCTATTCGTTAGAATGGATTTATTTCAGATGCAAATTGCAGTATGGTTGTGGCTACTATATCAAGCCTTTTACAGAAACAAAGCATATAATTCTAATTTTTTTTAATTACTAAGTCTAGCCACTGAAATGAACCGAGTTAGTCTTAATATGAACACGCTTAAGCAGAAATCTGAAACATCTGACATTACTAATCTTGGATATGGATTTCCAAGTTTCTACTTTAAGCAAATGAAAGATTCGAGTCCGAAATGTTACACGATGACTGAGTTCCTGCATTTTTTTTTTTTTTTTTTAAATTTATTGCGATTTTTTACTTCTACTTTTATGTTAATACTACACAACAAATCTCACTTTAGTCTGTTACTAACACGAACTTTTTTCTGTTAAATATTAATTCATAGGCGATAATCACAACTTCCAATTGTATCCATATTTTGTGTAATCCATGCCAGCTTCATTTCCTACTGCCTGTAACAACCATGTAAATAAAGGGAATCAATGCGCCACCCCTTCAAAGATTGCAAACACAGCACCTATAGATAGAACACACAAGCTTATGTGGTTTGGTTTTTGTTATGTTAATGTTGACAAAATTAGGACGGATAGTGAAGTTTCACACGTAGAGTCCCACCCTTACGCCAAACTAACCACAAAAAGCACACAGACATTGAAGTTATCCCAATCTGCTCTGAACCAAAACTTTACACCAGTCATTTTCTTTTAATACTTATGTTGATGAAGAGCTCTCCTTCTGAGAGAACCAACAATACTAAAGTTAAAATCCTCTTGATATCTATTTTTCATAACAGATCAGCTGATGAAAAAAGTCACTATGCTCGCAGTTTACACCCACATAATTTGCGTAGTAGTATATTCGAGAATACAGAAAGTGCATTTTCAGTAACATCTTACATCCCATTTTTTTTCTTTTTAAATTTCTTCATTATTTGCAATCATTTAATGGTCGTTTTCAGCTATGTGGTTCATTCAATAATTTTTAACTACTGCTACAAAAGAAGTCTACGCCCTTAGTTCAGCCAAATTTGATTTAGGAGAGAATGTTACACATGATCTAATGCATCAGTTTTTTCAGAAACTTTGCATGTCTGTATTCCAGTAAATTTGTCTTTTAAATACTGAAACCCTCTACCCTGTCGATCTATATATACCCTTTACGAAATTTATCATAAGAACACGTTTAATGTGAAGTGGTATAAGATGTACTTTCTCAAAATCAAGCTCATTTACAGAAAAATCATATTCTTTACATCGATTCTTTTATCTTTTCTATTCAACAGGTACAAAAATTTCGTAAGCGTTGTGTAATTCAGCTGTAAACTAAAATACAATCATGACTTTATCAGCAAAAACTATATGGGTGCTTTTTTGTATTAGACGAGCCTTAACAATAGTTATAGATTAATGTCTCCTTAAGGTCAGAGGCATGTGATACATTTATTGAAGGTTAATATACACCACTGATATAACTGCAGAAGCAAACACTACTTGTAAGTAACGGATATAACGGCAAAAGCAAACACTACTTTTCATTAAATAATGTTGAATAGGAAAAATTGGTATCGGTTTCAGAAAATTCCATATTTGAAATTCTGGATTCGCTTGCCTTCTTTTATTAATGTAAAGCGCTCACAAAATCATTTAACTCTGCACGACTTATATGGGGAATTATCTTCATCTAGCTTACCTTTATGTTTCCATATCATTATCTGACTCTTCAAAAATCTGTTCTTTCGTTCTGTGTTGGTGGAATTGGAGGTGGATTTGTTTCGTCATGTAATTCTGGTTTTAAGGCTAATTGACAGTTGATTTCAGTTGTTGATTTACGATTTACTTTCATTCGTGAATCATCTATCAAACAAATATAATCATCACCGTGATTATTAGGTTCTTCGTCATATTATGGAGATTGCGGATGGCAGAGGCACATTATTTAGCCAAACTGTTAACATTCTATTGCACTGTGCACATGTAGTGGTCAGGTGTTGGTCAACCTTATATCAATAATAGTACTTTCATGCAAGTTCAGTCCTTGATGTTGTCGGCAGTGTCTTGGCTGTTACGATGATGTAAACTTTCCATCAATATAGATTCGTGATAGAAATATTCTAAATAAGGATCTGAAACAAACAAAATTATCTTAGTAAACCGGTTTGTTCCATAAACACAAAATCTTTGATACTTTGTGTATTGGGTAACATTTTAATAAAAATTAAGAAATTACAAAATTATCAACAAAAGTTTGGCCATTTGTAGGAAATAGAATCAGAAACTTTAGCAAATAATCTTCTGACATTGAAAAAAAATATCAGCGGTCAACATAGCAAACCTTGTAACTAAGTCTGTTTAGTCTAGGCTGTTGTATCATAAGTCGATTAGATAAAAAAAAATTAGATAAACCCAGGCCCGGGTTTAAGACATGTTACTAGAGATAATGAAGATTTTCATTGCGTGATACGATGATTTAAGAAGGTGATTTTCTCACTGTTAAGACTATTACCAAATTAGTTCTCAGAAAACTAACTGATGTAGTAAATGTGAAAATTGTAATTAATAAATTATGACAAATAAATAACAAACGAAAAGTGCAGGGAGTTATTCAGAAACAAAATAAATTTTCAAACAAATGATCATATACGTCAAAGTAATAAACGACCGATTTTTTTTAAAGAGTTGTGTTTATTTTCATTTCCTAATTCACCTTTCGCATACTGCGCAATACACATGTATAAATATTTGTTGGAAAGAATTAAGTCGGTTACTTGACAGTTCAGTAAAACTTTATTTTGTGCAAGGTACAATCTCAAAACTCATATAACCAAAGCACAGTAAATACAATCAACAATATACTCTTTCTCAACTATGAAACTGAAACAACAACAAAATAAAAAATAAAAATCGCACTGGGATTTGTCATTTCCACTGATATTTCGAACCCAGCTGAAATAAAATGAGCTCTGTAGCAGAGATTACCGTAATGAAGCTTAAAAGTTTGTTAAAATTTCCAACAGTCGGAAAAATATCAGACATTTTTTCACGCTGGATAACAAGTCCTGCCTTTTCCGATCGGAGGCCCGTTGTGAGTGTTCTCTCCTTAATTTGGACTTTGCCAATGAGTGGTGACGATTACTATATACAAAAAATGGTTTTACCTTACTTATATAAATGAAACGAGAATAATGATCTTCTAATATGTGGCTTCATAGGAGGAGATAAACGACCATTTATTGATTGAGTATTTACAAAGATTCGTTTATTAGCATTATTTTAAATTCTATTTATACATCAAATAATTAAGTTTACTACTATTTACATTATTATAATTTTAGTTAGTGAAGATCAGAAATTATATCAATATTAACTTTTCTTCTATTAAGATATATTAATTTAAATATAAATCAAAAATTTCAATCTTATATGCTTTTCTTTTTCTTTTTTTCTTTCCTGTACTTTCAACTTCAGTAGATGTTCCAATCTTCTTTGCAAACAAAATTCTCTTGTAAATTAACTTTTCTTTGTAAGTTAAGTCTTCTTGCAAATTAACTTTTTTTTAAATATTAAACAATCTTACCTTCTTCTTCTCATTCTCTCACCTATTATTTTTCTCTCTCTCTTTCCTATACTTCTATTTTTTAATCTCCTCCAAATCCACCCCCTCTGGATACTCTGCTTTTCATGAATCCGCCTTTTCACATTCAAGTCTACTTCCATGTCCACCTCCACTGATTCTTCTATTTGACTCTTTTCACCATCCAAATCGGTCACCACAGACTCGGACATCTCCCAGCCACCTCTTGACTAACTGCCGCAAAGCCTACCACCGCTGATTTTTCACTTAAATTCGGTTGCCACAGACTTCACTCAGCCGCCTCTAGATCGACCGACGTAGACCCTACCACTGCCGATTATTCACTCAAATTCGGCTAAAACATATTCCACTCAACCACCTCTAGACTGACTGCCATAGAGCTAAGCACTGTAGATTCTTCACTCAAAGTCGGCTACCCCGGATCCACTCAACCAACTCTAGATTGACCGCCGTAGAGCCAACCACTCTCGGTTACTCACTCAAATTCAGCTACGACATGCTCCAGTTAGCCACTCTAGACTGACTACCGTAGAGCTAACCACTGCCTATTATTGACTCAAAGTCGGCTAGCACATCCTCCACTTCACCACCTCTCCTACACCTCTCCAACGCCGATTGAATTCTCCTTTTCTTCCACATCCACCGGCGCAGAATCCACATTTGCCTCCTGACTGAATTCTCTTCTACTTGAAGTTCTTTTCTGTGCTCTTCTCCTGTATTGTTAAGAACCATTCTTTTCTCATTTTCGAGCTCCTGTATTTATTACTCTTTTTTTTCAGCATTTTCTTACTCTTCGTCTGTCCTTTAACCTTCCATACATCTTTTTCTTGCTCTTAGTTACCTAGGAAGTCTCTTTTTTTTCATGCAACTACACTCCGCCACCACTGAAATATTGAGTATTATAATGTTCTTCTATTATGGGGTTTCATAGGAGAAGATAAAAGACCATTTATTGATCGAATATTTACAAGGAATCAATAATTAGCATTATGTTCAATTCAATTTATGCATTGAATAATTAAGTTTACTATTGAAGCTCAGAAATTATATCAAAATTTCAATATATTTATAAGGACCAATTCATACTAAAGGGCGAGCCATTAAAAAAAAATAATTTTTTTTTAAATAAAAATATCTACAAAATTTTAATTTTTACTCTAATTAAAAATTTACATACAATTTCTTACATTTTACCACTCATCTGGATGACTTTTTTTTTGTGTAGTATGAAGAAGAATTTAAATGAGAAAACAAAATGGCTGCCGAGAATCTTGAAAGCAGTTCATACTTATCTTCATCGTGAGCCCACTCTACATGACCCCAGTGTTCAGCCTAAAAATAAACAGAAAAAGTGGTAAGACAATTTAAATCTTTCAATATTAATAAATAAATATGGCCTGTGGCCTGCAATACATTCACCAGAGAAAGAAAATATTTATAAACAGTATAGAAAATTGGAAGGTCGACATGTTTAATTTAAAGCTTTTGAATGAATATAACAGTAAAATATGTACAGTAAAACAGATTTGAAATTAAAGTTGGAATCGAAATTAGGAGATAAAAAATGGTATGAAAAGAATATTAATTTTTAAAAATGTTTCTTGGTTTTAAATGATATACCAATGTACCTACGGAAATTTACGTCTTAATGTTAAGACAAAATTTAAAGAAAATAAAGCTCAACGAAGACGATATCTTATACACTTCTTTAGATTAATGAAGAAATAAAAACATAAATGTGGTAGAAAATATATATTTAGTTTTTAAAAATTTCTTTGTTTTACCTGCGATACTGAAGACCAACAAAAATATACAACTTAATATTAAATCAAAATTTTAAAAACCTATCGTTCTACGAAGTGATTATTAAAACACTTGCTTAAATTAACATACGAGTCGAAAATAAGACGAAAATAGTACAAAAAAAAGTATTGAATTTTAAATGTTTCTTGTTTTAACTGGAATACCAAATTACCAACGGAAGTCTATATCTTATTAAGCAAAACTGAAAAGAAAATAGGTTTTACCGGGGTGATACATTAGACACTTCCTTAAATTAACGTAAGAAACCAAACTAGATGAAAATGTTAAAAATTTAAAGTTTCTTTAAAATTATTTCTTTGTTTTAAGCGATACACAGACATACAATTGGAAATTTAAGTCTTAATATTAAACCAAAATGTTAAGAAAGTAACTTTCTACAAATTTAATACCACAAATATTTCCTTAAATTAACGTAGCAATCGAATTTAGCACATAAAAATGGTACAAAAATTAATTCAAAAACAAATAAGTTTCATCTGTATAATCAAATACTAACGTATCTACGAAAGTCTACTTATTGAAATTAAGTCAAAAAATGAAAGAAACTAAAACGTCTATTCAGATGATACCGTAAGCACTTAAAGTAGGGATTGAGCTTAAGACAACGTAGAACAATATGAATTTTAATTTAAAAAAAAATTTTTTTTTTTTTTTTTAATTAAATGAAATAACAGAAGTCTACCTTTTAATATTAAGTCAAAATGTAAATAAAATAAAATTAAATCGAATTGCAATCTTAAAACACTTTCGTAAATTAACGAATTAATTTAAAATCTAATTATTTATAAAATTGTTTTATTGTTTTAATGAAATAACAAAGAACCAACCGAAGTTTACATCTTAAGCAAAATTGAAAAGAAAAGAAAGTTCTACAGAGGTGATACTTTAAATATTTGATTACATTAACATAGGAATGAAAAATAGAGACATTAATGCAATACAAAATGAATATAAATTTTCAAAATGTTTCTTTGTTTTACCTGTAATACCTTTGGAAAGACCTTAAATATTAGGCCAAAATTTAAAGAAAACCTAAGAATTCCTATTTCCAGCAATTTAGACCTATTTTTTCCTTTCCGGGAAATTTTTGCCAAAAGTGATTGCCACTATGCTTTAGGACCATGAAAATAGTAAAGAATGATGAAATTGGCATATCCCTATCTTCGGAGGATTCCTAGTAGTAGCAGTTACAAATTTAAGCTCAAGGATATTTCAAAATCCAAATTCCTAGTATTCCATTTTTAGGACCTATTTTTTGACCTCCAGGAAATTTTGCCAAAAGATATTTTTTGACTATAAAATAATACTTTATCCTTATTACAGGGAATTTGTATTACTAATTAAGTCAAGGATTAAAACCAATTCTAGTATTCCATTATTTTAGGACCTATTTTTTACCAGATTTTTGCCATTATCACTATGCTATAAAATTAGAATTGTCAAATTTTCATATCCTATATTTAGAAATTCTTATTTAGTACAAATTTAAGGTTAATGAAAACCTAATTCAAATTGGCATATTTTTGCCAAAAGTATTATCTATCTTTAGGACTTAGTACAAAATGATTTGTAGTAATTCCTAAGTAGCAGTTAAAATTAAGATCAAGGATATTTCAAGAACTCAATTCCAATTATTTTAGGATATTTTTTGATCAAAAGGAAAAATTCCGCTTTAATAGTCAAATTGGCTAATATTCCATCATTTTAGGATTTAACCTATCTTTAAATTTAAGGTCATCTTGGGAAATTTTTTCCAAAATGGATTATCACTATTCTTTATGACAATGAAAATTTTTGAAAAGTACAGCTTTAATGAAAATAGTCAAATCAAATAAATCTTCTTAGGAAATTCTTATTTATAACAGTTACAAATTTAAGTAAGGATATTTCAGAAACCCAAAATAGTAATTTTTAGGACAGTTACAAAAAATTTTTGCCAAAAGGATTATCACTATGCTTTAGGACCATGAAAATAGTAAAGAATGATGAAATTGGCATATCCCTATCTTCGGAGGATTCCTAGTAGTAGCAGTTACAAATTTAAGCTCAAGGATATTTCAAAATCCAAATTCCTAGTATTCCAACATTTTAGGACCTATTTTTTGACCTTTAGGGAAATGTTTACCAAAAGTGATTATTATTATGCTATATTACCATGAAAATAGTACAGAATGATCAAATTGGCATATCCCTATCTTCTTAGGATTTGTAGTAATAACAGTTACAAATTTAAGCTCAAGGATATATCAAAAGCCGAATTCCTAATATTCCATCATTTTAGGACCTATCTTTAACATCTTGGGAAATTTTTTCCAAAATGGATTATCACTATTCTTTATGACAATGAAAATAGTACAGAATGGTCTCTAACTTCTTAGGACTCCAAGTACTAGCAGTTACAAATTTAAGGTCAAGGATATTTCAAATGACAAATTCCTAGTATTCTATCATTTTAGGACCTATTTTTTGACTTCACTAGGGAAATTTTTGTTAAAAGTGATTACTACTATGCTTTAGGACCATGAAAATAGTACAAATTGGTCAACCTGGTAAATCCTTATCTTTGGAGAATAGAGACATTAATGCAATTCCAAATGAATTTAAATTTAAAAAAATGTTTTTTTTGTTTTACCTGTAATACCGATGTACCTTTGGAAATGTTCGTCTTAATTATTCCAAAATGTAAAGAAAATAGTTCTATAGAGGTAATACCTTAAACACTTCCCTAAATTAACGCCCAAGTTCAAATTAAGACGATAAAGTGGTACAAATATGAACATCGAGGTACAGGTACAGACGTACAGAAGTCTTATGTCTTATTAAAATTCAACAGAAATGATACCTAAAACACCAGCTTAAACTAACGTAGAAGTTGAAATTAAATCGATGAATTGCGATGCAAAAAAGAAAATTAATTTTTAAAAATGTTTCTTTATTTTAAATGATATACTGATGTACCAACGGAGTATACTTCCCAATATTAAATCAAAATGTAAAAATAAAATAAAATATAACCAAATTGTTATCATAAACTCTTGCTTAAATTAACGTAAAAGTTGACATTAAAATACTAATTAAGTACAATATGCATTTTCATTTTCGAAAAAGTTTCGTAGTTTTAAAAGAAGTACAAAAGTATCTACAGAAGCAACTACGGAAGTCTACGTCTAAATATTAAGATAAAAATGTAAAGAATATAAAGATCTACCGGAGTGGTATTTTAAACACCTGCTTAAATTAATGTAACAGTCAAAATTAAGATGAAAATGGTACAAAAAGGGTATTAAGTTTACATTCATTTTCCTCAACAAGTTATTATATGTATATTTAAAACTACTTTTAATCTCCTACAATAGTTTTTAAATGAATGTTGTATAATTTTTTTAATACAACTTGTCAAATTTTTTACAATGTTGGGATACTTTAAAAGGATTACCTTTATTTTATTTTACATAAAAGAAAGTATTTATCTGGAAGTAATGATAACCTACTACTAATTTGAGTTTTGCAATGAACTTCAAATCCTAATAGTTGTTATTAGTCTCACAAACAAATTTTTTCATTACGCTACTACAATGTAACACTTTCATTTAAAATGGTAAAAATTTATTTAATACAGTAAATAAAAAAAAAAAAAGTAATATTCGTAATACACAAATGTCTCTTTCCTTACCTGCCACTCAGTTTCTAATAGAGATAAATGAGCTGCCTTCAGAGTAGATATTTTTCTTTCTAAGCAAGCTGCTGTCAAAATAACTGACTTAATAGCTTCTACACCATACAGAATCCCTTTTCAAAAATTAAAAAAGAAGTTAATTAACAGTAGTATTAAACAATAAAAATTAAAACAACTAAATTATAAAACGTTTCAACATGTAAAAATATATAAACAAATCTATCAAAAAAAAAATTTTTTTTTTTTTTTTTACACTTAATAAATCCCAATGTATTTGATTACTAGTTCCCTGCTGAGGAAGAAGTAAACCTAAATATAATGTCTAAAACCTCGTGATATTAAAAATAAATAAATTCCAATTACAAAAAATATTTAGCCCAATACATTCAAATTTGTTAAAGAGTAATAAAATCTGCAAATTGGATAATCTTTATATATATATATATATATATATATATATATATATATATATATATATATATATATATATATATATATATATATATATATATATTATTTTTTTTTTTTTTTTTTTTTTTTTTTAAAAAAAAAAAAAAACTGGGGAAAAAAAAAAAAAAAAATTCAAACGTTTCCTTCTAAACAAATAATATTTAAGTGAATAATAAATTTGTGAATAATTTATAATTGCCTTTCCGGATTGAAGATTGAAGAGACCTTGTATCTATAATAATAATAATAATAATAATAATAATAATAATAATAATAATAATAATAATAATAATAATATATTCCATATGAATATATTCCCAATACAGAAAAAATATTACTAAACTAAAGCCGTTTTCGAGTCAAATAATAAATTGCATTTCATTTGTTTGGAATTTTATTCTCTTTGTATTAATAGTAAAATTTTGCTCACTCAAGATTGATTGGATTTTTCTAATTTTAATGAGGAATGGCCCTCTACAATTAGATATAGGGACAACTATTATTATGTGGACATAATTAACATAGTAAATACTTTAGCGAGTATAAAAAACATAATAGTTTAGAAAAAATTATTTCTTTCAAGGTTTTGTTCTGTCTCCATCATATTCTGCTCTTCATACCTGTTTCTCTAACGTTATTCATTCATATGTCTCGATTTTTTATTACTCTTCTCAATTTAACACAGACTTCTTGTTTTCACAATTACATCTCAACTTTCGCTTTCTGATTCAATATAACTTGGGTAAAGATCCAACCCTGAAAAGTTTGATTCTTTGAAAAACTTTATTACATGGCATAGATATTCCCATCAAGAGGCTAGTTATTTATTAAGAAAACGTCCTTGGTCTTTTAATTATTTTTGAAATCTAATAAATTATTACTTTGACAGTTTAAAATAGTTGATGAGTAAAAGGAATATTTAAAGTAAAATTACATTTTACTAATTGATTCCGCATGTCAATGTTTTTTACCAGGATATATCGATGTTTGGCTCCATACAAACAATGCTGCAACTTTCTTTTAGCGCCATGAGTCTTCAAATTAAATGAAATTATCCAGAAAACAAAACAAAAATCTTATTATCTAAACCACAAACATTCCACAATGGTATTTTACATACTATATTCAAAGACTGTATACATTACCTAGTCAATTTTTTCATTTCTTTCAGTTTACCAAACTAAGATCCAAAAACTTATCTCAAAACTTTACACGAATTTGAATATATATAAAGATTATCTTCAATCACTCCACTTATGTACAGTCGTCAACAGAAGTTCGTTCCTATTAAGCTGGAAATAAATATTTATATAAAATGGAGATCATTTCAGGCTCAGCCAATCACAGTTCAATTAAGCCCCGCTCAATGTTTTATTTTCTTTTTATTCAAAATAGAGCTTTTATGAAATGATCTCCATTTTATATAAATATTTATTTCCAGCCTAATAGGAACGAACTGAAGCATTACCATTTCTTACTTTATTATTCCTCAAGGCATTAATAAATTACATACATTTCAAGTATACGATTTTTGTTTGCATAAATTTTGTAATTGAAAAATGAATAAAGATTAAAGATTAAATATTATTATTATAATTATTATTATTATTAAACAAAATCTTTTTCCTTAAAATAAATAATCATTTAACTTAGCATGCTCAGTGCACAAATGAAAAATAATAATAATAATAATAATAATAATAATAATAATAATAATAATAAGCTATATTTTTACCTGAAATTGCCCAAATATTATAAGATGAGAAATATCTTGTTAATTTTTCATTGGTTTCTTCACTAATATTCTGGACACAAATTCCATCTGATGATTGAACGTCCACATCAAATTTTTTATTAAACCAATCAACAATTGGATCCCATTCTTCTGACTGAATTTTTACAAAATCCTCTTTTGACTGAAAATAAATAGAATTGGAGTTAGCAAAATTATATGTGTAACATTTCTTTAACCGTATTCCCAAACTCTTGTATTACCTTCCCCCTTTCAACTCTCCTCTCTTATATCTAAACCGATTTTGCAATAGTGAAATATACCAAATGAATCCTAAAAATGAATTTTCTCTTTCAACAAAGTTGTTTATCCTCTATACTTAAAATCATTACTCATCATCACTTTACTTTGTCTTTCCCGTAAACCTTCTTGTGCTATCAGTAAGTTTGTCTTATTATTAGTCTAAACTCTGTACTTACTTCACCTAATGTGATAAAAACCTTCAGATTCAGCCTTATATACAAGAAGTAGCATTTATTGTAACATTTCACCCATGTAACAAATCAATTTTGACATTTTTTACTTCCGTCTTCTTTAAAAAAGAAAAAAAACACTAAAATTAAAATTTTATTACATTAAAAAAAAGAAAAAAAGTATGTTCATGAATAATATGTAATTGAAAAATTGTTATTATCACCTATTGTTATTTTATTATAACAAAAACTCCAATAACAAAACCATCAGCAAAATAGTCATCTATATTCCCATTACACATTTATATCTCCATCAAGCAGAATGAAATTTTTGATGATTTAAAAATTCAACATTTATGTGAAAAATAAACAATTTTATACATTATTGATTTTTGTTTTTTTATCACAGTTTTTACTTCTTAATCAGTCTCAAGAATTTATCAGCTACTCTACATTTTTCCCATGTAACTTTCTCTTTCTTGTTAATTTAATTAGTTGAACAGCCCCATTCCTAATTAAAATAAAAATACTTTAATATGCTCTCAAAATATCTGTACCTCATTAGAGAATTTGCCAGAGCGCAATGGGAGAACACATACTGAGATTGCCACCTTCAAAGATTATTCCTACCAAATAACATTAAGTTCTATTGGGAATGAATAAGAAAAAATGAAAATTGATCATGTTGAAGGATGTGAGAATGGAGGAAAGAGAGAATTAAGTTTAGTACTTTTAATCAAAGGTTGAAAGGACTGTGGTGAATGTGTGACAATGCTAACACCCAAGTAAAACGTTTAAGAACAAGTGAAGTAGTCCACATGAATTACATTATGGTGCCCAAGATGTGAAGGCAGAGTAGACAACTTCCTATATTGATTACTTATAAATAATAACAATTGCAATTTTATGTTTAATCATTAAAAGTCTTAAACACTGGTGGTTTTCAACCAGAATTCAAGGCAAACAAATAGTCTTTGATGGATTGAAAGAGGGAATTGACGCAGTTAAAGGTTGAAGAATGGAAGAATATCACATCTAGGGAAAACTGTTGAGGCATAATTTAAGGTTTTAGTCGCCTCTATGAGAACAGGAGACAATCTTAGTTTAATTAAGATATTTCATTGAGAGCAACTGATTACCCAATATGCAGCAAGTTTTGTAAATCTGCTTTTAAGGTTTTATAAAAAAAAATTATTTTATATATATATATATATATATATATATATATATATATATAATATATATATATATATATATTATATATATTATATAATATATATATTATATATAATATATATATATATACAGAGATGGGTATCGTTACATGAAATTGGGTAGCGTTACCGTTAACTCGTTACTTGAGAGAAAAGGTGTAGCGTTACCGTTACATCGTTAATTTTAAAATCTTTGAAGCGTTACCGTTACTCGTTACATGTAACGCCGTTACATGTTACTTTTGGTCAGTTTCGGGCTTAATTATTAGTTTACAGTTTTCGTACATGATCATATGTATACATATTTACTGCTGACGATTAAATCATTGGATTAACTAACAGTTTTTAAACTTTTATTCAAAAAGTGCAATTTATATTACTATCATTGACCAAATAATATAAATAGTTTTTAAAATTGTTATATATATTTTAAGTTTCATTATATAAGTTTAGTGCAATAAATGATATACATTTATGGAATTTATTGATGCAATATTATCCATATTTGAAATTTTTAATAATTTATTTTTTTAATAAACATAGAAGATTATCTGAATTGTGCTTCACTTTGAACCCTAGTTAGCCGATCTTCTTTCAACATTGTTAATTTTATTGGACGGTATGCAGAGTATTAAGAGTAGATATTATTAAATTAATAATGATAATGGAAATAATAAAAAAAATTGACAGTAATAAAAAATTGTAAAAGGTAATTATAATAATAATAATAATAAATAATAATATAATAATAATAATAATAATAGTAATAATTAAGATCTATTTAAACATAGTTAATCACTAATAATAAATGATAATAATTTTCAGTAACCATATTGAGCATAAATAAAATTAAAAAAGAAAGACAAGGATTTTATTTTAGTAACTTATATATATATATATAATATATATATATATATATATATATATATTATATATATATATATATATATATATATATATATATATATTTATTTTTTTTTTACAGAACGCCACCACTCACGGGAAGAGCCCTTTTCAAGGAGGGGGCACACACACATGCACAAAGCTCATTCAAACACACACACACACATACCTAACACACAGCCCTCAGGTGGGCGCAGACGGAAGCCTTGAAGAGTGGAAGATTAAATACAGGAGGAAAAATAAATGATGGTAGAGAGTTCCACAGAATAGAGGTGGCTGGAAAGAAGAAGTACCACAACGGGCTAGCCTGGGTTTTCCTACGTCCACACAAAATTGGTGCGAAAGCAGGGCACCCCTTGTGCAACGAGGACGACGCAACGGTGGAGGAATGCGAGAGGCCAATTCCCTCGAGCACCTGCCATTGTAGTACCTGTAGAAAAGAGATAGCGCGCCAACGTCACGTCGCAGAGACAGAGGGTCAAGTGAGTTTGAAAGTAGGGGACAGTTTATTAATCTCTTAGCTTTTGACTCAACCCTAT